>PVLD010004064.1:0-131308 GCA_004027595.1 Dinomys branickii
TTCCCTACTATCTTATCTATAATTTGGTATTTCCTTTAATGTTTTTGTGTTAACTAATGTGAAGATAACTATGTAATACAACATCCAGTGCTAATTCCCTACTATATTCTGTATAACTTTGTATTTTCTGTATTGTTTATGGCTTTTCTGGTTCATATGTCTCCATTCTTTTGTCTTTAAAATAAAATTAAAAAAAAAATTAAATAAACCCAAACAGCCCTTTTCTTTGCTTCTGTGCCCTGTACTCACAAGCACGCAGACATAGAACATACATTACAGACCTCACTGGTCCTGCAGATCAGGACAAATCTGTTCTGGCCCCTTCTCTGAAGTAATCATAGCCTGGAAAGTGAAACAGACAAGCAGAATACCTCAGGTAGGCAGTTACAGAGACAAAATGAAAGAAGCAAAAGTGAGGATTGTGAGGTTTACCTCATCAGGAATAGTGTAAGAAGAACCACTTTGAAGATAGCAGCAGTAATACAACAACCATTGTTAACTTCCTACCACTTTGTCTGTAACTCTGTATTGTTTGCATTGTTCTTATGCTATTTTGTAAGTGGATGTCTATTTGTTAATATCTTTTCTTCTTTTATTCTTAAAATAAAAAAAAGAATAGAACCTATGTAGACTATCAAGGTCAAAAGAGAAAATAGATATTTAGGTTTGGGATCTGTGGAAGTTGAGGAGGCAAAGACATTCAAAATTGATATCCACAGCTATGTAACAGGCCACTTCTTAGAAAAAATTCTGAGCCAGAAGGATTTTTGTGAGTCATCAGTGTGATACGGGTCACGGAAGAGAGGCTACCAGGTGAGCGAGGGAAAGTCCCTGAAGAGAAGTGTGGCATAAATCACCACGTAAGAAGGAAAAGCACAGGGTTCTATAACCAAGGGGAGAAAAGTGCTACTAACATGGGATCATGAAGGCACAGAAGCTAAGTGAGGAGAAAACTTCAAGAGGAGAGAATTAATGACATACATCTGTGGTCCATTAAGGTAATGATGTGAAGAGGAAAAGGTTTTGTTTCTGCTGTAGGCCTGAGAGAATTTAGGCAGGGCAAACGGGTGGGTGGGGCTAATAGGGCAAGAGAGGCTCCATTTTCTTTTTTAACTCCATGTTAAGAGAAGTCACTTAAGTTCACTTAAGCTGTAGTTGACCCCACTCTTCGCCCCCTCCCCTTGGTTAGTTATCAGCCCACTTAGAGGAGAGCATAGTCATAAAATGGGAACAGAACAAACAGGACACATTGGGAAACAGGCTAAAAGTTAAACTGTGATGGTCATCTGGAATCCAGCTGTCTGACTGCTTCTGGGAAAGGTAAACTTTGTGACTGTTATGTGACATTCTTGCAAAATTCACAAAAATGTGGTAATGGATACTGTAGAAACCTAAGATGTACTTAAACTAAAGGTGAGACCTGGATCAGTGTTGACATCTTCTCTGGCTCCTGCTTAGAGACTGTCCGTCACCTTGCTTAATAAACTGTTTATTCCTATTCTTTTGGTCTCCCCTGAATGTGGTCTTGTTGAGCTCACTTGCCATATCAGGGCATGGGTGTGGATTATGGAGGTGTCAGGTAGAGGCAGGTTTCACATAGTGCAGGCATTCAGAATCCTCACAACCACTGGGACAAAACCTGCACAGCTGTCGGTGTGTGGCTCTGGAGAGGGACAACCCAGACAAACCTGGGACAGAGCATCCTTCTGATTCTGAGTTGGGGCAGTCTGGGTTCAGGAGAGGAGACCTAGGATCCCTGCAACAATACCACTTTCCCATAAAATCATACCAACTGGAATTTGCTCTCTGTGCTACATGCTGTGGCACTGACAGGTAAACCTTGTGTGTGCACAGATAACAAATAAACTGGAACTTCCATTTGCTGAAATGCCCAGGTACAGCGATGGATTTGGTTGGGGAGTGTGATTGCTGGTGTGGTGAGCACAGACAGCAGAAGGAGAACAAAACTCTATATAGTCAGCTCAAGGGGACTGTGAGGTCTTCAAAGCAGTGTTATCCTATAGTTGGGTGTGATGGCGCAAGCCTATAAACCCAAACTCTGGAGGCTGAGGCATGAGGGTTCCTATGAGTTTGAGGCCCATGTGAGCTACATAAGTGAGTTCAGGCCAGGCTGTACATAGGGAGACCCTTTCTGAAACCAAACAAACAATAGTATTGCCAAAACAGGTAAAAGTGTAGGGTGTGAGGTTAAATTATCCAAGAGAGCTGGAGATTAAAATTAGGACAGTACTGATGTAAAACTGGACCACCCAACAATCAGTTACCTGTGTGCTATAAATTACAGATGACTTAACCTGAGAATTGAGAAAGAACTCCCCACTTGAATCTCTCACCGAGTAGTATCTCCTTGAGGAGCATCTGTCTTTGTTCTCTGAAGAGCAGAGATAGCTAACACACTCCTGTCTTCTAACACGTGCCTTCCATTGCAGAAAAATATACGAACCCAAAGTGGTGGCCAGTTGTCCACTTTTTCTGGCCAAATCTGCTTTCTAATGAAGTACATGATCTTTCCTAAGCTCACTTTAGTTAGTGAGGCAGTTGCTGGTTGCTTTAGAGAGAGTTGTAGATGTAGGGCAAGGACAAATCCCACATATGTCATGGTGTAAAGTTCTTAGTTGTTCTATGGCCTGGAGACCACCTGTTGTGCAGACCCTTAGATACATTACCAGGTGTAGGCATCCACGTGTCCTGCATTGCACAAGTTTCCAAGTGTGCTGTTGTGTGCCAGACCCCAGGTAAGTGCATTCACAGTATGAAAAGGTTTCCCTTTCTGAGTCACATAGGGTCTTAGCTGACTGTTCAGCTTTCAGGAAGCATAGTGGACACAGGACAGTGCCTACTTCAAATACTGAGGACAATGAAGACCCACACGAAATATTGGGTTGCCCAAATTTTGTGAGGTCATTTCAAATTCAGTCATCATTTTGGGAAAAGAGTTAAGCAGTTTCATACACTTCTCTGAGCAAGGTTACCATGGCCCACTGTGTGGAAACACTGGCAGGTTTTCAGCCATGGCCACATTTAGCAGCAATATTAATTCCAGTTTCTTATAGTTGCAGCCATGAACAACTGAAAAAGGTCATTTTTATGTTGAATATAGAACACACATTAATTTCCCAGCAGATTAAAGTAATGATCACAACTTGAGAAGGGAAGGAAGGGGAGGGGAGGGGGGACAGGGCAGAGCAGGTCAGGGTGGGGCAAAGCAAAGTGAAAAATGTTTTCTGGGATGAGGGAAGGAAACAGCCATTTCTTTGACCTGAATCCATCTCAAAATTCCCTTCTCTGAAGGTGTCTGGAATCCTCACTTGACAACCATATTCAGATTGTGGACAGCCTGTCTCAGACTGTGCAAGACAGACTTGTCCATGGCTTACCCTGGGTGAACACATGGGGACTAAAGACCACACTCTTGTCACTAAAAGAGATACAGGTCCTGAAACATATCCAAGAAATTGGATGGAGGTTTCCCTGAAGTAGACGTCACTGCTTATTGCCTGCCTTTCGTTTTATTTCCTTTATTTGCTATTGTTTTTGCCTCTATAAAGACTCCTCTAGAATCTTTATTTTTTATTCAAATACTAAAGTCTGTGTGATTTGGAAATCTTACCCACTTTTGGTGACTTATCTCACCTTAGTCATCCCCTCCTTTTGTGTTCCACTTTGTGCCTCAGACACTTCCCCAGTAAGCCCTCAGAGGATGACAAAAAAAGTTATGTAGCCATTTTGATCAAATCCACCACAAAAATATTCTCATGGAACTTCAACACTTTGCTGTCTTGTTCCTTAATTGGGAATTCAGCTTAAGTGTTTCAAGTGATTTGACTGCCCACATCTTGGCTGTGCCTACTTAAAATGAACATTTGATGAAGGGACAAAGGAGGTGACACAAATAGGGAGTGTGCATAGTGAGGGGATACATAGGATCCTTGAAGGAGGGCAAAGAAACATAAAGCAAAGACACAGAAAAACACCAACAGTAGTTTGCAAAGGAAGAGACATTCAGGTGATGAGGAGAGTGGTTTACTGTCCTTTAAAAACTTCAGGGCCTGGTATGTGGCCTCTGCTACAGCATGGGCTTAGCATGTGTAAGACCCTGGTTTCGATGCCCAGCACCATGAAAAACAGCTGAACAAACAAGCTCTTCTGAGCTCTCTTTGTGTGTTCTCTCTGAATTCCCTGTCTTTCTGATGGACAATGAGATTTTCACATGGCTGATACCAAGGCAACTTAGCTATTGCCATGAAAACACTGTAGAAGTAAATGGCAATGTCTGCTTCTGCTGCTTTTAGTTTACCTGGCACTTTATTAAGATTAGGCAGAGAATGGAGAAAGAATTTTATTCCCACATTAAAAATTCAGAGTAAACACTGGATGACTTATCCTTTGCTGCCTTAGTACAGAGATATTTTGAGAACTTGTTCTCCTTTCTGACTTCCAAAATACTGTCACGTTTCTCTTTCCCATAGTCCCCAAATGCTGGTTTTACATTAGAATGCTATTTCCATCAATATTATTGCCACAATCATTAGTATTATTACCATAGCACTCGGCTGTAATAGAGATGTACATATGCTCTCCAGTTTATAACTACAGCCCACAAAGAAAATAACATTAATATTCATATTTCTTCTTTGGTAGAGCATGGGCTTAGCATGTGCAAGGCCCTGGATTTTCTCCTCAGCACTGCAATAGCAAACAAACCAAACGTAACACTCTACCATGTGCTATCCCACATTTGCCTCTGTGCTTCCCTTATGGTCCTTGAGTTTGTAAACCTTGATGAAAAGAAAATTCCGATGGGACTATTATTGGAATTGCATTGACTTATTGATCATTGGGGGGGATTCATGTCTTAGCAACACAAGGTCTTTTAGACTACAAATGTGAAACATCTTATTTAGGTTTCCTTACATTTCTCTAAGAAATATTTTGCAGTTTTCAGTGTTCAGTTTCATATTTTTGTCCAGTTTACTGATGAATATTTTATATTTTTATGCTACTGCATTGATAATTTATTTTAATTTCCATTGTTCACTGTTATATGCAAAACTATAATTGATTTTTATATTTTATATTTTATATTTATATTTATTTATATTTTATTATATATTTGCTGAATTCATATACTTGTCTACAGCATCAAGCAGTTTCTTTTTAGATTCTGTCAGATTTCCTGTGTAGGCTATCTAGTAATCTGTGCATAGAGATAGTTATACAGTATTCCACCTTTTCTAACATTCTTCATTTGCCCTTTATTAAAGGAAACACTATCCTTAATTTTCTTTCCAGGCCTCATTGCACTTGAGAGGATTTCAGTGAAATACAAACTAAGACTTGTCACTGGAGATATCCTGGTACTAATCTATCTTCCATCATCCAGTATGTTAGCTCCAGGGCTTTTGTAGATGTCTATTAGGCTGAGGAAGGTCCCTCCTATTACTGTGCTGAGAATACTTATCAGGAAAGGATTTTGGACTTTTGTTATATACAAATGCTCTCCTCCTTGACTTCTGATGGCGTTATTTCCTGATAAACTCAGTATAAATTGAAAATGTTGTAAGCTAAAAATACATTCAATGCACCCAGCTTTACCAAATCTAGCTATAATTTAGTGTAATCTAGCTGACCTTAGGCATATTTAGAATACTTCCATAAGGCTATAGCTGGACAAAATTATGTCACCCAAAGGCTGTTTTATGATAATATATTGACTCTCTCCCATAATTTATTGAGTGATATGCTGTAAGTGAGAAAACAGAGAAATTGTAAGAGTACAATTCACACCAGTATCAAGTCAATAATTGAAGAGTTGAATCATCACAAATTGGACACTATTTTTACTGTATATGAGATTACGTGTGTATGTGTGTATTATCGGGTTAGTTTTTAAATATATTACACTACATGGACATAGTTTTGAATAGTAGTAACTAACCCAGCATTTCTGTGGGGAGCCACACTGCCCCATGTTTTCTTTTGTTCTTTTCTATCCATTGTTGGATTTCTTTGCTACATTTTGTTAAGAATTAATTGCATTTTTGGTCACAGGGGATTGTGGTATATAGTAGCTTTTTCTTTCCTTGGA
The DNA here is from genome assembly GCA_004027595.1 of Dinomys branickii. Taxonomy (NCBI): domain Eukaryota; kingdom Metazoa; phylum Chordata; class Mammalia; order Rodentia; family Dinomyidae; genus Dinomys; species Dinomys branickii. The sequence continues at coordinate 6,110 of PVLD010004064.1, forward strand.
GTGTCTTCAGGTTTTGTTATCAAGTATCTGCTTTCTGGTTTCACAGCATGCTGGGAACAATTTCCCCCCTTGTAGCAGTAGAATCTATGCTAATTCTAGATGCATCAATATTTAGGACTGCTACTCTTTTAAAATTCTTTACTGTCTTGTTATAAAATTATTTCCCTTATTTTTAGTAAAATTTAAGTCTTTGGTATTATAGCTAGCCTTGTCAGATTCCTTTCTAACAGATGTTCACATGAAATGCCTTTTTGTTTTTCACAAGTTCTTTGTAACCAGAATTTGTTTCTGTCTAAAGTGCATTTCATATAGGCAATATATAGTTGGATCTTGTTTTTCCATCTGGTCTCATAATTAATCCTCTGGAGATGAGGAATTCAGGTCATTCACATTTTAATATGACTATTGATCAAGTTATGTGTAAATGTATCATCTTTCTTTTTTCTATTTTATCCTAATTGATCTACATTTCCATTTTTTCTGTTTTTTCTCCTTCTGCTTGAGTAAATCATTTTTATCCCCTTTGTTGTTTTTTTGGACTGTTTTCTTGTAGTCACCTTAGTGTTGACATTATGGGTGAAAATGTTTTGAATTTCATTTTATTTTGAAAAATTTTCTTTAGACAGAGGACTCTAGGTTACTAGATTTTTCTTTTCTTGCAGTAGTTCAAACATGTTACTCTCATCTCGTCTCATTCGCATCGCTTCCAGTGAGAAATCCTCCCTCCTTAACTGTGTTCCTTTACTGCAGGATGGCACTTTTGTGTCTGGCTCTTCATAATGTTTGCTCTCTTCATTGCTTGTAGATGAGTCTTTGCTCAATAGTATATAATTTTTTCACATACATACAATGATCAGTCCTAAGACCAAATATCTAATACTTCAAGTAGACCTGTACACCCTCTGCAAATACACAGTTCTCTCTCTCAGACCCTGTCCCTTTGTCTCTTTGTCTATCTCTCTGATGTTCTCTCTCTGTCCCCCTTTTCTATGCAATTCTGTAAAACTCCTGCCAGCTTAGTATCCCAATAGCTTTTGCTGTCATATCTGATCAAGTAAATGATCAGAACACTGCCTAAATAGGCTCCTCTTGCTTGTGCTGTTCTCCTCAAACCTTTTAAGGCATTTAACACTACAGTGGTATAGGATTTACATTATCCGTTTCCTATATATTATAAATCACTATCTTTCATAATCTTTCTCTAGTTTTTTTGTGGGGAAGTTATTTCAACAGGAAGGAAAATCATGTGTAACCGTTAAGCTGGTTTGTCAACTTGATTGGCTTTAGATATGCCTAGAGGATTGGTAAAGCACACTTGTGAGTGTGTCTGGGTAGGCAATGGAGGTGTGAACCTGGGTCTATATCTGACCCTTGGCTGTGTCTCCTGGAACTCTTTCCCTGTGCTCTGCCTTGTACTCTAAAGTTTCTTCCCATCATGTTCTCAGTTGTGCTGCTTCTGCCTTCTGGTCAGCTGACCATGGACCGAAGCCCATGAAACCCTGGGCCAAGGGCAGCTGTGGTGGTCAGGTGTTTGTTCCAACAGGGAGAAAGCTGCACAGCATGTCTGCAAGTCCCTCCTGTCCACGCAGACATCAAAGTACCATTTTAGATCAGTTTTAACATTTAATTTAAATGTGAAATATAGTCATACTTTTGGCAGTTAGGGAGGATTTTATGTTCTGTCAACTGATGTTTTTTATCAGTGTGCATTGATTCTGACAATTGGTGCAATTATTTGACTTGTATTTTCATTAGAATCCCCATTTCAACCAAGATGATTATTATTGAGAAAAAAGAAGCCTTCCTCACTTCCCTGATTTTCTCCTAGACTATGTATTTTGTGTGTCAGAACTGAAAGGAAGCACATGATAGTTCATTGATGGATACTTTCACTTAATTTTTTGTAGCAATGTAGAAAATATGTATGTTTGCTCTACTTGTTGATTGCTATGTAGCAAATGCTTCGATAATACACCGGCTTTAGAAAACAATAATCATCTTATTGCCAACTCTCAGTAGTTTTGACCTAAGCTAGACTCCACACTGGTTCTTGCTCAGTGAGTCTTCAGATGCGTTGGGGCTGCGGCTACTCTGAAGCTCAGTCCCATGTCTGCAGGCAGCTCTGGCCGTCACCTGCACCTTGGTAGGGCACCTGTTGGAATCCTAACATGTAAACTCTCCACAAATTCTCTCTCCAGCTCATCACATGGAGAACAGCCCTCAGGAATGACAGTCTCAAGATCTGGCGAGGAAATTGACTGACTACCCTTCAACTCACATGGTGTCATTTTACAGCAAATGCAGTCCCACTCAGGGGACACTGATGGTAGCAGTGTTGTAATCAGAGTGAAAGGAGCAGCTGTATATGAGAAATCTTTTGAGATCTTCAAGAGAATACAATGCACCACAATGAAATCTTGCATACAGTAGGCTGAATTCTTAAGTTTAGTAATATGTCTTCAAAACTCTAGTGTCTTGTGCAGCAATGCCCATACATACCCCAAAGCTCACACTGGGTTTCCTGGACAGTGAACCACCCATGGCTCATAATTCCTTTCACCCTAGGTGCAGAGCAATAGTGACTCACTCCTCAGTGTTGGAGAGTATTCTTTCCTGCAGGCTCCATGTTTCTTTGGTGCTGTGTAAATGGTCTCTTGGCTCACTCTGGCAAATGTTTGGCACCCTATTCAAGTGGCTTGGGAGTGGGTGGGGTAAGAATGCTTGGGTTACCTTATTGTGTCTTTCCATAGGTGGATAGATTGCCGGGCCCATCCCCTTCCATAGCACTGCTCGGCCCCACCTTGCCTCCTGTGAGAGGACAGGGGAAATAGGAAGCTACATTTTTTCTCTCCACATCCTTTGGCTTTTAAAGCTTGATTTGCTTCCAGTAAAGTGTTTTCCTTAAGCCATGTTATCTGATTTGCAAAACTTTCCAGTTCCTGATGTATACTTGGCAGGAGCTCAGAAGGAGTGCAGCTTGTACCACAGTCATAGGAATGAGTACAGGATGGCTCTTATGTGCATTTACATGCTCTGTAGCTCACCAGAGGTAGCCAGGGAGAAATGCTAATACAATTCCATACATTTCCACATTTCACTGATGCATACTTGCTAGATTATTGATGCCTGTGCAGTTGAGAAGTACACAGTAAAGTCCTGTTTTGCAGAATTTCAGATGCATAGAAGTAGGACTTTTACCTCAAATACTTCTCTTGATTAATGCAGACCTGGCACATACCAGTGGGCCAATGAATGAGTGAACAAATTCCTGTGTAGGGATTTATTGGTCACATTTCCTGTCCAAGTGACTATTTGATGTCTCCTAGCTGCCACCTTGCATTTTGTGAGGAGTCTTTAGTCATTGCAGGTTATACTGTGAACATTGTAATAGTGATAGTGACTGCCTCCTCAGTGCTGGAGACCATACAGTCCTGGTGCACCGTCTCCTTGGGGCAGTGCTGATGGTATTCCATGGCCAATATGGTTCGCTGAAGCTTTCTGGGAACAAGACCCACTGTTAGACACCGAGTATGACAATTCTTAGTATAAAACTCAGTCTTGGGTAGATGATTAGAAATACTTTAAGATATCTAATATTTATAACAGCTATATAAATTAAACAAGAAATGACTATGTATCTATAGAAATAATGACCTAAGAATATGGAAAAGCATTCTCTGAAGAAACGATGAGAGGTGATCCTATGCAAACATTGCTGATATTCCCCACAGTGATGAAGACTAATAAAATTAACAATAATAAAAATGGTCACAGTACATGCTCCTAATGACAGTGAGTTAACATGCAATTTGGTGACCTCCCAGAAAGATGGCAGATAGCCTTAAACTTTTGGGGAGAAACATTTAGTAAGATTTTTACTAAAATTCTTAACCACGCATCTCTATAGGAAGACAACCTAGAAACAAAGCTGCTTTTAAAGTTTTAGTTTAATCATCAGAGGGAGTTGAGATAATTTCTGTGTCTACCAGAGGACATATAAGAAATAATAACACATCTACCTATGAAATATTAGTTAATTAGAATTCACATTGACTCATAAAATGATATGTATCACATTAAAATTCTGTGTGGACTCATATTTCATAAGGTGAATATTTGTCAGGTAAGAGGCCCACTTTACAACATTATACACTGTATGATCTGTTTCTGAAAAAGGAAGATGGTAACATCTAGTAAGGACTCGAATTTTATAAAAGATTACTGAAAGAGACTCCACCGTGGAGTTGTGGGCATTGCGGGTCTTTTAAATTTTCTATTGCCTTCCTGTATGTTCTCATTTATGTAGTGTAAGAGAATTAATTTTTTATTCAAACAACAATAACAACAAAGAACAAATAAACAAAGACTGAAACTGAAGGAACCTGGAAGCTGTATCTTCCTTGATAATAGTCTCCTCACCAACAGAAATAGCAGGAAGCCATCTGGAGCCTCGAATTTGGGAGCATATGTGCAAAAACCTGGCAGCTTCTCCCGGCATTCTTCAGTTTCACTTGGTTAGCTTACTGTGGTCTCGGTGAGATATGTAAGTAGTTTCTCCCCAGTTACGGTTAGCTTGCCTACTTCCATCAGAATATAAATGATTACTAATTAATTGACTAACTCTTAAATAGCTAACCAGTCTTCTTTGAGTTTCTGCTGTGGATTAGGTATGTGGGACCATGTGGCGGTTGTGACTGGTGCCTTCCTTCCCAGTGCCAGCTATTTGCTTGTCCTGGCAGATTATTTTCATTCATCTTATGACTCATCAAAAAAATTTTAAAGTAGGATTAAATTAGAAGGTAAATTCATGATTGTGTCACCTGTTAGTTATCTGCACTCTTGCATTCAATACATTGCTTTTCTTACTGTGGATCGAATCATTTTAGGTTAGTTTTTCTACAACTATCTGATAAAGGAGAATCTATGATTTTCATAATTAAACCTTTATAGATTTCCCTATCTAATGAAGACAAATGCATTTTCTGGACTCCTAATTAACCTTAATTTTTTCCTCTCACATACAACTTTGAGCAATCTTCATATTGGCTATGTTTAAACCTGAATACAATTTCAACTATTATAGAATAAAAAGTGGTTGTATGGGAGGAATCACTTCAAAACTACTATTCCATGTTAGAAATAGGCTCACTATGTGCACACAAGTCTTGGGAGGTTGGGTACATGAACCAGTCAACAGGCAAGAAGGAGAAAGGACGTGAATTATTGACGGAAACACAGGAGTTAAATATCAGCCAAATTTCATCATTCACATGAAAGGTAAAGTTCCTCTAATATTCCATGTTATCTCCCTGCATCTCCGAAAATGTCCTGTGTGGTTACAACATGAGGTGAAAATGTCCATAATAGACCAAGATTTCTGATGCAGGTACATGAGAGCAAAGATTTCTATTCCTATCCCAGAGCTAAAATGAGAAGAATCATTCTGAGTCTTCTGTTTCAGTCAAAGCAGCTGAGCAGTGGTGATGGCCAAGGGCTGTCTTCCTCTCTTTGATATTCAAGAGATTTAAATCCCCTTCTTTCCAACCATAGCGGTGAATACTGTAATAGACTTTTCTGAAAGGGGAGTTAAAATTCTTCCCTTGTCTTTTTTATGACAAAAACCCAGTGCCATATAGAACTGGTGGTGCATTTCAAGCTTCCTGAAGAAGTTCCTCCCTTGCAGAAGGTGAATAATTTGACATGACAGTAACATATTCTCTTGGTAGAAAGAATAATTGTATCCTGCTGTACTCTGTGCACTAGAGACAGTCATAAAGATCTGCCATGCTTTGTCTAAATGCAGGCCAGCAAATTACACTAATGAATGCTTGATGCTAATTTAGCATTCAGAAGATCCATTGTTTTGACTTGATATGACTGTAGTTCCTGAACTAGATTGCAATAAGTCTGTCTTGCATTGTCTTTGTCTTTTGTGTGCAAAAGACAACTTCATTCACTACCCTGGGGTCACGGAAAGGTGGCTAAGACTTAGAATCACAGACAGTGGACTTTATCTTACCTAGAAAGGAAATAAACACTTCACTTTCCATTTCTCTATGCCAGTCAAAAATTGCTTTCATGCTGGGAAAAATATCCCAAGATCTTTCTCTTCCCAATACCATAGATAAATTTGGGTTACAAGTACAAGAGACAGAGGATAAGACTAATGTTTGAGACAGACTGCACAAAACTACGACCATATCGGCACATACAGAACTACGAATCTTGTGGCACTGTGAGTCCATCCTCTGTAAAGGATGGAAGTCAGAGTCAAATTAAAAAGTCAGGCAAACTTTCCAGTTAGACATCATAAAAGCATTGATGCCAAGGTGGTGATTATCACAAAGAAGTAAGCCCTGAGCATAAGGTAAAATGGAAAATCATAGGTTTCTCTCATGAAGCAAAATATTTGAAAAAACTTGTGGTAACAAAGGCAATGTGTTGAATATTCTGGTGGAAGTCCCATGGTCAACAGGATTTCCTCTACTTTAATGTTAGTGAAAAAAAAGTTATCACCTATATGTCTCATCTCAACTTAGTCTTATATAATTTTCTTAAAGAGGATAAAGAAATCAAGTTATAAGAGGAATTCAGGGTAGAATGTGTCTACCCTGGTTCAGTAAACATGATTATGGTAATCACTATGGGCCCATGGAGAAGGGAGGTACAATATTTCATACTAATAGTACACCATGTCGTATTCATTTGACATATAAATGATATTAAACACTTAGATATAAGGTAAAATGTAATATTATTTGTACTATGAGCCTAAAGCCTTTTAATATGTAAAATAAATATATGGAGACATATCACATTAAAATGTGTGCATTTAAACTAGGAATCTTTTATGAGAGTCAAGGGAGACATCTCAGAGATGAAATTGGGTAATAATATGTGTGCAGGCTGAGCTGGGAGAGATAAGAGAAACTTCTGTGCTCAGATGTGAGTCTTTCAATTCATTTTTCTTAGTACATTTTGTTGCATTTCTAATGACTAACTTCCCACTTGGTACACGTGTCAATTTCCAGGGTCATAAATGTTGTTTATAAAGGAACATGACTATCACATATTCTCTTTTTAATAATCATTTTATAGAAGTTTATATGGGACAGCTTGTATATTAAACTAAATAAAGCGTGTTTTGTGCTGTGAATTTGTTTCATACTCACTATTGGAACTGACCGGAGATTGGGAATAACTGTCCCTAATAATATGATCTAATTATTAGAGGTTTAAATAATTACTCTCTGATGCACTTCCTGTCTTAGCCTAGACACCTACTCTGGTTTTAGTTGCAGCAGTTCAACAGAAATATTGTTTTTGTGGAACCCTTGGTTACTACACTGACACTTTGCTACTTGGAACGGAGATGTCAGTTCACTTCGCAGAGTTTATTACCATTTGAGTTGTGGCCTGTTAACTATCCACGTTGCCTGATATTTTCACCACAAATAACCTTTAAATCGAAAGAAAGCAATGAGTTCCTGATGTGTTTTGGAAAATTCCCTAAAATTCCAAAAATCCAACTCTTTTTTCTCTGCGGATATGGAGTATTTGGTTTCCAGGTTTTCTGGTTTTGCTGGTCAGAAAATTAAAGGGAATGATGATTTTCTGAGCAAGAAGAGGGGACCACGCAGTTGTATTTCCTGATCTCTTCATATGGTCATTCAGTCTTGCTTTGCTGTCTTGTAAACTGCCCTAAAACATATCATAAATATTCTTTGTGACAAAGAATTTAACCTCTTTATTTCTTGGAATGACAAAGGAAATAGCTCTACCAATTTTATCTTAGAGTGTAAGTGCCTCAAGGGCACGGACTTTGCTGGATTAACTCAGCTTGAGCCAAGTATGGCACTAGTGCAGAGAGACCTCAGGACTCTTGTGTGTGAACTTTACTACCGTTATTTATCAAATATACATTCTTTTTCACATTCCAGCTTCTGATTGAGAAGAAGGTTCTCGTTCTTTAGAATAGCATCTGTATGATGGTTGTTTATTTAAATGACTGTGTGTGTAACTCCTTTCCCAACATAATGTATGCTTGTACTTCTAGAGGATTGTGCCAGGACTCTTCATGGAGTACATAGCCCTCTACCTCATTGCTCTGAGGTTGGATATTATAATCTGGGAACCTCTTATAATCCTTTTATTCAAAGGTACGTGTGATAACTGATTTTTGCATCCATGAAAGTGTGGATTTTTAGGAGTATGAAAGAGGTGCTGGACCATGACCAAGGAAGTCACTGGAAAGAGCCATTCTATTCTACCTTATAAGGTCTGCTTTTAGGTTTGTACAAAGGCTTTTCTTTACAAGAATAACTTACCTTTTAGGGCTGTTTTTCACAATGAGCTAACTTTTATTTTATTTTTATTTTTATTTATTTATTTATTTATTTATTTGCGGTACTGGGGATCGAACTCAGGACCCTGCACTTGCCAGGCAAGCGCTTATTCCACTGAGCTATATCCCCAGCCCTGAGCTAACTTTTAGGATGGCTTCCTCCTCCTCTACAGCTTTGCCACTCAAAAATTATAGTTCCCAGCTTGGCATCAGCATCATCTCCTGAAAAGGAGTCATGAATGCAGAAATCCAAGCCTTATGTTCATCCAAACCTTCCACATTAGACCACTTTACAACAAGATCCCCGTGACACCAAGGTAGAGCAAGCTTTGAGAAGCAGAGCTTTTATTGCAGCATATGCTTTGAGAGCATTGTTTGGTGACTTGTTTTGTTTTTGCTTCTCGGAACCAATACCCTATTTCAGCAGTACCCTACTGAGATAGCTTTGCAGATCTATTCAGTGCACTGACAAGCCCTGTGAACATATCTCTCAGCGAGTGTTTCTTCAGTGCTGGATCACATCAGGGCGTAATTGTGGGTGACCTTGTTCTGTAGCCTTTTTGTACCTAATGCCTTTGCTTCTGCTAACAATGTGAGGCAGAAGAGCATTTATTTTCCTAAAACCTTCATATAACTATTAATGACAAAGCTACCAAGCATCCATGTGTCCCTAAATCCTAGCTGAGTGCTTTGACACCTGGGTGTCCTGATGCTGAGTATTAATGCAGAGTTTGTTTAGACTTGGGAGCAGGAGGCTCAAGAGCTGCTATTTAAAATTAATATACTCACTATTGAAAAATGTCTGACAAATATGCTAAATGTTGAGAGTGAGAGTGACTTTATTAGTAATTGAAACTCTGGACCACCTTGAGATACAGTTGGAGGAATAGAACCCTTGACCTCTACTTTGTTCTATCCTCCTGAAGTGGTTACCTGCATAGAATTTCAAGGCTTCTTGAAATACAGTAGAATGAGTCATTAGGCAAGAATGAAATATCTTATCATTTTTTAATCACTGCACATATTTTTAATTTGAACAAGAATTTCATGATGTCCCTACTACTGACTCTTCCGATCTCCATTTTCACAATGATATATGAAGAGAGTAAAGGGTGATCATACTGATCACACCAGGGGCAGAACTCTCACGGTCACTTTGCTGTCCTCATTTAGCAATAGCTGTAGTTAAGAAATCTTTCCATGTCCTTCAAACAGGAGACAAGACTCAACGTTGTCATCCTAATCATCCTATGGTTCTCAAATGACTACAAAGCGCTCTATTACTACTTCTGAGTACTTTGTCACTTCTTCTGTGACACTATAATCATTGTGCTCTGTCCATTTATGGATTATTATCTTCCATGCTTTTTGGTATAAGCTTACGCTGGTGGCTGTTTGTAGAAGTCTAAATGAAAACCCTTATTTCTCCCACTTTATCATGAGAAAGATGGCTGATGAAGAAATCCTTATTTTTGCAAGTATTTTTATTAATTTTACGGGTTTTTTTTACAGTAGTCTGCCATCCTGAGTCAGCCTCTTGGGCTGGTTGGTGATAAGGGGCAAGCAGCAGAGCCCACTTAAGTTCATAAATACTCAGCTCACAGGTTTACAGAGGCTGAGGGGACTTACGGCACACTGGAAACATTAAAGGGCAAATTCTCACAACCTGAACCAGTGTAGTTCTTAAAGACCATGGAGAAAATAGGCATGAAACCATTACTATTTTCCCTCATTTCATGGAAAGAATTAGCATTGCCTGTTCACGGTAATGGGAGAGTCCAGGAACACTGGCTCTGAGTTTGAGGGAATTCCCCTAGCATATTGTTTCCCAACTTCTCTTGGTGAAGGGAAGGGAACATCTTCAGGCAGTAGCGGTTTGTTCTTAGTACTTCCCCCCACCAGCCACTCTGAAGGATCATGCTGAATCAGAGGAAAAGTAAACATTACTCTGGAAACACATTCAATGATTTTTCTTCGAGTAAGTTACTTACACATCATGGGCTTCACCTGCTGGTGTCCGCGATGGCAGACGGCTCGGAAGCGGGGGTCGGCGCTCTGCTGCACACCGTGTGGGAGCCAGTGTAGTCGCTTGGGCTGTGAGGCGGTGAGAATGCTGCCAGAGGCCGCTCTGGGCGAGGACTCTCTGAGAACTGGGCATTAGTGACCGTGACTAGAATTCCTCACAGAGCGGGATCTCAAAGGGCACCCTGCTGCACGGTCAGTGGGGGCAGACCTTGTGAGTGGTTACCTTTGTGGGAACTTGGTGGGATCCAAGTCATGGGTGGCTTTTCCTAAGAAGGGTCACAGAGGAGGGACCCCATCTGAGATATGGGAACCTAAGGTCAGGCTTTGGGCTACCAACTGGGAGCATTCCTGCCCTGGAGGCCTTCCTTGAAGGACGAGGAGCTTTCTTTCGGGGTCAGGAAAATGCCTGATTTGGCATATAGCCCTTAATTATTCTTTCAGGCTTCTAAAAGTCCATTTATGTATGCTGACCTGTAAGGTTGCTCCCAGAGGTGTTGTACACAACCAGAATCTGCATCATGGTGAAGTCAAACACCAGAACAAGAAAACAATAGGGAAGGATGCAGCTGAAGAAACACTCTATGTGGCTTGGGGAAAGACCACAGTATTCCATAGAGCACAGGAGGGGGTAAAAAATCTAGGTGAATGATAGGGGGATCCTGGGAGGTGAAGGTGTATACAATGAAGCACTTCATTTGACAACCCAAGGCAATGTTGTCCTCTGAGACAGACATGGAGGTGTGTGGCAGAGAATGAAGGAAGATGGTGAGATTTACTCATAAGCTGTGATGCTTTCAGACATTTTTTCAGAAACAGTGGTTTTTGGATTGCTAGGTTCTGATAATGATTATTAAACACCCCCCCACACACACATGGCAATATACCTGAATGGAGAGGATAATTTATACTCTGGAGATAGAGTAGAATCGATTTTCAGGTAGAGGACATAGCATAGGGGAGCATCTTTGATGAGTAAAGGATTTGACATATTCAATCACTTTTTAAAAGAGTTACAATGACAGGTCTGCCAGATAAATTGTGAAGCAATGGCACTGCAGGAATAAGAAATAAGAGGGAGAGAAGGAAGGTAGGGGTGAAGAAACAGAGAAACAGAGAGAGGGAAAATTAAAGCATATAACAAGATTGATTAAAGTATAAGAGCTTAGATTACAAGGGGCAATCAAAGTATATAAATAGATGGTAAATGTTCAAATTTCAAAACTTAATTATAGTAAAAGGCAAATTGAAATTAATCCTCATCAAAATAACCCCACTTTCTTTGAATACAGTTACCTCATCATTCTTGACGCATTCTGAAGCATTTCTGGAAGTCCTCCTTCGGGAGTGTCTTTAGAATGTGCAATCAAAGATGAAATGATTGCTGCCGCTGACTGTCATCCAATGGAAAGCAGGTTCATCCCAAGATGATGATGTGTCCTCATGCACCTCATTCCCCAGATATAGTATCATGCGACCTCTGGCTCTTGCCCAAAGTTAACATAAAGAGAAAATATTTAAGTAAATTCAGGATATGGAAGTAGCTGCAACAATATAAATAGAGACACTAATGAAAGAGAGAACTTCCAGAACTGCTTCAGAAAGAAGCATGAATGACCTGTGTTCAAAGTGAGGAAGGAGTATTTGAGGTGGATTTATGGTAATATGTCTTTTACTTACGCAATTTTTTTAAAAAAAGTGAACATTTACTGTATATTTTGATCACATCTCATGTATAAGATCTGATAATATTAGTAAAATTTCAGACTATAAACTTGAAATAATGATTTCAAGTTGAAAATTTTTTATACTGTGCTTGTTGCATTTTCGTGTTATGGAGTCCATTCTGGCTGCTTGGCAGAGAATGAATTTCTCAGGGGAAAAATGGAATAAGAGCCAGTTACATGACTATTACATTAGTTCATTGAGGGGCTGATCTTATCTTGTTGTTTGTTATAAGACAAAGTGGATAGATCCCAGTTATGTATAAAAGATAATTATTAATGACTTGGTTTAAGAAAAGAATGAGGAAGACAAAGAGACAGTAAATATTTCTTCTGGAAACACTGTTACAGTAGTAGGTTAGTAGTTGATGCTTAAAGTGTGTGGATTTGGTTACTTTCCAAAGATTGCTGTGAGATCAGTAGTGACACGTTAGGCAAATCTGAAGATTTGAGGTGGAGATGCACAATTAGAACCATCAAGATCTATAGCACCATGTCATACAAGATGAGGCAGACTTAAATGTCAGGATCTAGAGACAACCTGTTGGAAGAGGAGCTCCCAAAAAGAGATTGAAATTGAGCCCATACGGGAACCTGAAAGAGTTGAATGAGGAAGGAACTGTAGTTCGTGGCATTTTTCATTTCAAGAGAGAAAGGAAACATCTCCGGAGGAAATTCAGGTGTGATGAATGCAGCTGCAGAGTCAGATAAGTATGGAAAGTGACTACAGCATTTTCCAATGAGAGCCATATATGGCCTTAGCGAGAGTAGAGTAGACATCCACTATTGAGTCCATGTCCACTTTTGGGGAGGTACCCAATTTTGGATTCATGTTCCCTCTTGGGTACCTGTCCACTGCTGAGTACCTGTCTCCTGGAATGGGTTGGCAAATGCTTGAGCTTTACAGAAACAAAATCATACACTTTTATATCCTAAGTACGGATGAAAGTTTATAATATTGAGCATTTTCTTGCAAGCTTTACTTTTGGAGTCTTGCATATGAGCAGTTAAGTTCATATCTCAAATTTTAGCAGATGCTGTTCAGACTCTGGAGTTTTTGTACAGCCCTAAGAACCTTGGTAACTTTATCAGGAAGGAGACAGAACTCTGCTTACTGCATTGCCCCCACACAGAATTTGTAGTCTGTTTGAATGGAGATTTTTCAAGGCCTTCGTTTTTTTAGTAAAAATAATCCTAGTGCCCTCAAGTAGATTATTTAAGGAAATCGCAGTTTGAGTTTGTATCTTGTTGATCATACTTGTTAGTTTGAACTGGGAAGTCTAATATGATTGATTATCTGTGAGTGACAAAAAGCATTAAAATATTATACTTGTTTCTTTTCTTCTTTTAATTTTTCAATCGCAACCTCAAACACAAATTATTGGACTTGTCTGGACAATGCGTAATCTGTTGATCATTGTCTCTTTGGTAGCATTCATTAAGTATAACATAATATATTAAAGTACGTAGCACATGGTTGATGCTTAATGCGTAGGATCCATTAGTAATGTTGCAATTAGAAATAATAGAAGAAAATAAATCTTTTCTGTAATCACATACAGAAAGGAAGAAAAAAATGGTCTTCATTATATACTTTGTGCACACTGTGGAAAAAATTTCACAGTGTCTGTCCTCTTACATTAATGCATTCTGTTGATAAATTATTGTGGCAGAGATTCATGGATGGACGTTTCTAAGCTTCTCACTGGTGATTGAGATGGTGCAGAATGGTTCAGACTCAATGGGCAATATAAGAAAATAATCACAACTGAGCTGTCAGACATTTGTTCTCACACTTGCAGGCCAAAACTTTCAGAAAAGACTTTGAGGGTGCTACAATATGATCACATCCTCTCAGCTCCAAAGCCCAGAGGCAACTATTGGAAGTTTATTTGTATAGTTTCTGGGAAGTTTGGGATAAATGATTTAATATTCGTAGAATTGGCAAACTGTTCCTTGTTCTCTTCAAATGTATGTGAAACAATTATCATCGCAGATGTGGCACATTTACCTTGTCAGCCACTAAACCAATTTAGAAAACAGACACACCAAAATGAATCAGCTGAATCAATACATCCTCAGTCTTTGTAGGCATTCTAAACTCTCAACTAGAATCTCGTATAAAGTAAAAACAGCATGGCGATCCAGGTCAAAATGCGGATCACAGCACATTTTACACAGAATATATTTTATATTAAAGTGAAAACAGTCATCTTTATTCAATGTTTATTTTATGTATTGCCATTTTAGTAAGAAATAGTATGTTTTATGTTACTTATTTTGCCTGATAATATATAAGGCATAAATATTTTTATGGCTAGTGAACTTGTGTGGAAAAATATGAACTGTAAAGAACTTATGTTACCCACCCACTCATATGCGATTCAGCAGCAGAATGAAAAGTTGGAATCATGTCTGTTTACAGGGGGGCCTTGTTTGGCACTCTGTGTTAAAGGCAGCTTCTGCTGTTTCACTACTGTGCTACTTTGCTACCTCCTGCCTGCCCTGCATTGCCATGGATTGTTTCTCCTCTGCAATTCCTTTGAACCATGCCATTCTAGCTTGGAGCCATCCACATATGGACAGAAACCTCTGTAAACTGTGAGGCAAAATAAATCTTTTCTCTTTTAACTTTGGTTGTTGGGTACATTGTGTCAGCAAGCAAAAAGTAACTAAGACATTTATTCAAGATTTAGTCCATATAAATCTATTTGTACATATTTACACTATGAAAACAATTACAGATTTAATTCAGTGATTATCTTTAACGTGTTTGGTCCCATATTTTCATAAGAAAATATTTTTGTAGTAAAAATAATCCTAGCGCCCTCAAGTAGGTTATTTACATAAATCACAGGTCAATTATATTATGAAGTCAATGTAAATTAACATTTTAAAGTGTTACAAAAAGTTTCAATACAGTACCATTGAATAAAAACAGAATACAGATACTATATTATATAAAAACATATACTAACTTTGGCACATATATGCATCTAAATATTTTATAGCATATTCCAAATCACAGACTTTGTAATGTTTTTTGGAAATGTTCTATAATGACCTGGTGTTGCATTTTAAATGAACCTATCATTAAACTAAAGGTAATCAATAGTGACTTTCTTTATATGTCTGTTGTTTAAATTTAATGAAGTAATTAGCAGGTCAGGATTTTAGGCCAGAAAATTTGACCATTTACATAAACATGACCCTAAAATTTCTGAATTTAATAAGCTTATGCTGCTTGTTGACTCTGCTGCCATCGTTCTCTTGAGCCTCCTTCCGGGCTCTCAGGTTATGCCTGAGACAGCTTACCTGGCCTGAGTGTGCACTTCTAAGTTTTTATTCCAGCATCTGATTTCCTTCTTACTTCTAGCAAGTGCTGTAGCAACCAAGGCATTTATAATAATGTATCTCAGGATCCAAATCAAACTGAATAACTTTTAAGTCAGACAAAGTGAAATGCTTTGTTGAATTTTACCACCATTAACTTTCATAGATTGAGAACTAATTAAAGAAAGTGACTATTTAACATTTTCTCTTGGCAGGGGAGGCAATTGGTCTTTGTACAGTGTACACAGGAAGGAACCAGTGAATATTTAGCTAAAGTTCCTAGCCAGTACTGGATTCTTGGCAACTAATACATTCTTCAAAGAAGTATAATGTTCCCCTTATTCCCATACCATATTTCTTCTAATTTATATGCTGAAGTAGATGTAAGATATCTTAGAGTTTGGTTCACTGCATCTTGGTGTAAATACTGACCTGATTTAATCAAACACAGAAATAATGAACCAATGTATGTATGAATCTGTGCAAAAGAATCCTCAGCAAGGGCTGGGGATATAGCTCAGTGGAATAAGCGCTTGCCTAGCAAGCGCAGGGTCCTGAGTTCAATCCCCAGTACCGCAAAAAAAAAAAAAAAAGAATCCTCAGCAAGTGGATTTCATGGCAATGTCAGACAACCTCCATTATCTCAGATGGATCATAAAGTGCTTTGCCTGCATTCTTCTAATTAATGAAAATCAGTAACAGTGATTGCTTAGCTGTTGTGGACTGAGGACTGTATTAGAGACTTGAAGAGCAAAGAATGAGAAGATGAAGGTGCTCTTTGGCTCATTCTAAGAGCTGGAATCCAGGAGTTATTTCTACAGATTGCCAGATGGGGCACATAGTTATCTGGAGAAACGTGCAAATAGAAAGACTTGCGCATGCCAGATGTGTTCTATCTTTAATGATATAGAAAATGCTGATTTCTCATTTTTTCTCTTTTTTCTTTCTTTCTTTCTCTTTCTTTCTTTCTTTCTTTCTTTCTTTCTTTCTTTCTTTCTTTCTTTCTTTCTTTCTTCTTTCTTTCTTTCTTTCTTCCTTCCTTCCTTCCTTCCTTCCTTCCTTCCTTCCTTCCTTCCTTCCTGTCTTTCTTTCTTTCTTCCTTCCTTCCTTCCTTCCTTCCTTCCTTCCTTCCTTTTTTCTCTCTCCTTCCTTCCTTCCTTCCTTCCTCCCTCCCTCCCTCCCACCCTCTCCTCCTTCCTTCCCTCTTTTCATTCCTTTTGTTCCATCTTCATTTTCCAGATGAAATAGTTCAAATCCTTTTCTTCACCTAAGCTTGTTTATCACAGTAACTCTATGACCACTTTCTTTGTTCCAACTATGTCTTCTGCAGCAAGTTCCATATAATGATGTCAAGTAGCTATTTGTAAAATACAAGTCTGATCTTGATATTGTTCTTACATGAAGGTATTTATTTTAGTCATGTTTCTGTCTTTATAATGAAATACCCAAGTCAATTAACTAATAAACAAAAAAGGTTTATTTTGGTTCACAGTTTTGGAGATTCCAGTCTGAAATTGACTGGTCTCATTGCTTTTAACCTATGTTGAGGCAGCACATTATGGTGGAGTGTGAGTCAGAGTCAAATTCCTCACTTTATGGCCAGGAAGCAAAGAGACAGAGAACGTGTCTGGGCTCCCCTTTGATGGCACACCCCCCATGACCTAAGGACTTGTTGGTAGGCTCTACCTTTTAAAAATTTCATCACCTTCTAAGAGCACTACGAGTTGGAAAGCAAGTTTTAAAAGGGGATTTTGCGTAAACCAAGGGATAGATAAAAAAAGATGTTTTTTAAATATAGTTGAACACTACTCTGCCATAAAGAAGGATAAATTTGAGGCATTTATTGCTAAATGGATGAACCTTGAGGCCATACTTTGAGGTGATATAAATCAGACACACATATGTAAACATCACATTGTCTCATTGGTAGAAGAAATTGAAACTGTAAATAAGGATCAAATTGTAGAAGAGATATGGTGAAATGGGAAGAAACTGCTCAAAAGGAAAAAGAAGCCACCTAAGCAGATGTCTCTAAGAAAACATCCCCATCTTAAGCAATGCATGAATATAATTGTTTAGTGTTACTCTGCTTTTATTAAGATGCATTTTTCCTAAAATTTCTCCATTTAATGATTGACATTTATTTCTCTCTCTCTGAAAATTACAAACAAAAACATTCTTTGTGAGTTTGAGAATCATCTGCTTTGGGGTGTGGGAGAGGAAAGCAGCAATTTTGCGTTTAACACTGAATCTCAAGGCAGGATTAAGTGCTGATAAATCTACCTGCAGTGGTCTGCTAACTTCTCACATTTCTTGTAATTGTTCATGAATTTACAGGGTAAGAAATGCTAAGAGGAGCAGAAGCAATTTGCTGAGCCTCACTTCTGCTTTCTGCACAGAGAGCATGCTCCTCCTTCAGCCTCCCAAGGATCCATTGCATGGGGCTGTGTGCCAGGAGCTGACCAGGTGCAGAGTCAGTGTGCTTTGATTATTCATTTCCTCTTTTATGTCATCTTTATCCCCTGCAACTCCCCCAAGAATTGCCTTTCACTTCTCATGTCTAGTATAGTCTGACTCCCAGATGAACAAGAAAAAAGTATTATAAAGGTATCATGAGAGGGGATTAATGATAAAAGTTCAATTATAGTAATTGTTATAAATACACACACATATATTTATATACATAATCACGTTGTACATCTGTAATATATGCAAACTTATTTGACAATTAAACATATTTAAATAACAAAGTTTATTTCTATCTGAATGTGTGGGTCACCCTTATCTTTTTGGATGGACAGTGAAGACAAAGGAAATCTATCAGGTTATGGCTGATCAAAGACTTTGAAGTTAAGGTAGGAGACTTTTCATGTGATATACTATTGGCTGAGCAAAGAGAGAAGAGCATACCACTCTCTAGTTCATTCTTTTCTTCTACTTCTTTTTTATTTTAAAGATAAAAGAACAAAACGTATTAACAAACACACCGACCATTACAAAATAACACCAAAACAATACAAGCAATACAGAATTTCAGATGAGGGGATAGAAGATTAATAATGGTTGTTATATTACATACTGATACCTTAAAATTGTCAACAGAACTTAGGCCACAGCTCTGGGGTCTGCAGGTAGCTGGTGGAGCCTCTGGTACATTCTTGAGGTGAAGTTACTTACTTACCTGTCACCTGTTTGCTGATGAGAATAGGGACTACACTGTGAGGAGAAATTTGTTGAGATCAAGCCATGGATACATGAGTCCTTGGGAAAAAATGTTGGTAAGTGCCATGTATGAAAGGTTAAAAATAGTGCTTTAGTTAGCTATAGAATTTGTTTTCAGTTTAGTTTTAAAATAAAGAAGCACGGGTCTACTTATAGTCTCTCAAATCTTCCTTGCCTTTGCAATTTGTCTTAGGCGTGTTTTGTCTGCTAGCTTTTTCATAAGTGTGCATTGATTTTTAAAAGAAAACTCAAAATCTTGCCTGTACTCTTGGAAGAAAAAATGTCGCAACTTAAACGGTTATCCTTTTCAAGGAAAACAGAGGTTATAAATGATATAGCTTTCTCAGTGATGTGCCTGTTTCCCATCATGTGTAGATCAACATACAACAAACCTTCATATAGACAGTGTGTGTCTTTAAGTATTTTTCTGTGGATATCTAGGGGAAAAATGTTCTTGTTATTATTTTTTTTACTGTATTTTGGATTTTATATGTATCCATAGTTTAACATTTGTATAAATATAGATCTATATGCACTCCTAGAAATTGAAATCATTAGCTGAACGGTGTTTACAATGCCCTTATAAACTGAGAGACACTGTTGCTAAATGCAGGTGCCCTTAATTACAGTCATTACTGACTGTCAATGAACATTCAGGTACTTACATTGAACTAGAATGTGAACTACAGACTTTGGTAAATTTCTTAGTAGGAGTCCAAGCTAAGTAGATGTTCTTACACAAATGGTGGCTCTGTAGAATTTTCTTTCCACTAACAACCTGTACCTTGTGGATGTGGACGGTGATCTCGGTAAATATGTACCAGCAAGACCTCAGCAGCCACATTCAGAGGCATTACTACCCAGCAGGGTCCTCATCTCCTCAGAACCTGGTATGACTCAGAGGTCATCTGTTATGGCTGCAAGCTCCCCACACCACACCGCCAAGAACTTAGTCATCTCCAATTTCTGCATAAGGAAAACAGAACAATGCTAGAACTCCTTGTACCCTTTTCACCCATCCCAGGGGTGTAGATGAACATATGTTCCACTCTCTTTCTTCTCCCCTGTAAAAGGAAGGGGAGTTTTCAGGATCTTGTGAATGAGTGCTTCTCAACCCTTTATACTAGAATGTTTGATTTGACTATTTTTCCTAACTTTATCATAGCAGATATATTGTGTATTTTCTGTCCACGATTTGCATGTATTTATCTATGTTTGTGTTTATGGCTATATGTAATTGTTTTATTTACTTTCACCTCGCTGAGACACAATATCTGACACCCACAATTTAAGGAAGGAGAGATTTATTTTGGTTTAGTTGTAGAGGTTTCTGTCCATAGCCAACTGGCTCCAAGGCAGGGTGATATGGCAGAGAAGAAATAGCCCATGGCATGGAAGCAAGAAGTGGAGCCAGAGATCAAGAAAGGAGGCAGAGAAATAGACCCTTCCAGGCCACACCCTTCATGAGCCACCTCCTCCTACTAGCCCGCACCTCCCAACATCATATTTAGCTATAAACTCAGCAACGGACTAATGCTCTGATGAGTATCATGCCCTCCTGACCCAGTCACCTCCCCAAAGCACTACTTCTGAACACATGAGGCTTTGGGGGAGAGGATCTAAATATAAACCATAACAAACATCTCTCTGTGTTTTAAACCTACAGAGAACACTGTGTATTGTAGACAAGCCACTTTCACCTTGTTCACAGGAAAACTGAACCCACTGGGAATGCATCCTGTAAAACAACAGCCTGTGTGTGTGCGTGCGTGCGTGCGTGTGTGTGTGTGTGTGTGTGTGTGTGTAGAAGGGGATAGAAAGCATAAATAAGATAGAATTAAGTCTCTTAGATCTAAAGGTTTATTACTGATTGCACCTCAAGTGTTTCATTTGAGAATAAATATCACTAAAGGTATGGTCAGTGCACTTGCTCTGTTTCTCTGTCATTCACATGACTCAAAATTGTCTCTAATACTCTTCTGACTTTGGTTGCTTCATCCTGAAATGACTTCATTCACGACTAAAAGATGACTCTCACAGCAAAGTGGGTTGCCCAAGTCTTTATTTACTTTCAAGAACTAGGCCCCTGCAACAATCATCAAAACCCAGTCCTCAGCTTTGAGATAATTAGATGACTCCAGAATTAAATTTGCAGAAAAGTGGCACGTTTTTCCAGGTCTGGATATCCAGAAATAGTCAGTATAAAGTGGTAGAGGCTCCTACATGGCTTAGGTCATTAGATATCTGTCTTGCATCTAGAAGAATGGTCCATACTAAGTTAGTTCTGTGGATTCTCCACAATGTAGGAGATTCATTTTTGGTCAATGGTCAGTGTCCTCTGTACCACACTATAACGTCAGCTTATCTAAAATCTTATTATTGTAGTTACTCCTGTATTAAGAGCCAGTAAGTTCTTCTTTTCTGTTTAAATTGCATGAAAATATGAATGTAATCCACTCTCCTCTACTTTCAGAAAAATCATTCTGATCTCACTCCTCCAGCCATAGCCTAGTCTTTTTTACTGACCATAAAAATTAGTAGGGTTGTACTCTTTATTCACTACCACCATTCCCATAACTACATTTTCACATCAATGTATTATGGTTGAGTACTGTTTCATTTTTACTGCTCAAAATGTTATTGTCAATGTCTTTGATAGTATTTCCTTTGCATAGCCCAAAGTTAACTTTGCTATTAGCACCACAGGAATTCTCACCAGCATTTGAACTGTTTCAGGGAAAATGTAGATTCTTCTTTTCACTTGATATACATTTCCTCCTTGACCACACACTTCTTGGTTTTCTTCCCACTCAAGTGCACTATTTTTTATTCCCATCAGCAATATATGAGAATTCATTGGCTTTTTCTGTAATTGGTTTTACCAGTTTTATTTACCATTCTGATAAATAAGAAGTGATTTCTCACAGTGTTTCCGATTCACATTTCTATAACAATTAAGATGTGAGTCATTTTTAATGCATGTTTTAAATATGAATGCCATACTTATTAAAGTATCTGTTTAAATATTTTGGCCAATTAAGACATAGGACTTTTTTCTATTTTTATATTTTGAGAGTCCTTTTCATATTTGAGATGCAAGGCCTTACAAACATGTGACTTGCAAGTGTTTTCTGCCAGTCTTTGGGTTCCCCTTTATTCTCTTGAAATTGCCTACAAAGACCAAAACTTCATTTATATGAGGGTAAATGTATCAGTATTATTTTTACAAGTCATACTATTGATAATATACCTAAGAAATTTTTGTCTTAGAAAACACTGGAGTAGCCCTTCTGCCATTTACAGGAGCCATGGAGAGCCTTGGTGAGCTGCTTGGCAGGGGAGAAACTCTGCCCACTTCTCCTATGCCATCAAGTGAGCCAAAGGGGAAGGGAGAAGCCTCATTGCTGTCCTTCCTCCACTGAGTGAGTCTCCATCTAGAGTAGCCTTGGTGCCTGGTCTGTACTCCTAGACTGTGGGTCGGGCAGCCAGCACAGGAAGCACCTAGGACATGGCAACCAGCTCATCCAGAGGAACCCAGGATAAATCCATTCTAACAAGGGGAAACACTTCGCATATAAACTCCTAATTTTCCACAAACTGGCATGGCTTTTGATGTTCCTGGGGCAAATCAGTGAGGGGATGAAGAAATAAAGGTAAGAGACAAAAGCTGAGGTCAGGTGGAGCCTCTCTCCTGATGGGCAGGCAGAAAGGAACTGCCCAGGAACTGTCGTGCATTTATTATACACTTAGGAGGTTGATGTTAATTTCAACCTCTCTGCATAGCAACCTGTTTTCAAGCTGGAACAACTTGCTTACATAGCTCAAGGAGATCTCCCTCTTTTCTGTTTTATAGTTACAAGCGATGGTTGGTATGTTGAAGTTGGAGGAGCTGTGTTTGGAGAACTCTGTAGAAGACTTTTTAATTCTTGAACGCATTCCATTCTGAATGAAATTACTTATTTAGGCTAAAGATTTCCAGTCCAAAGATTTTAAGACACCTATATTTAGCAATTTAACCCCATATAGTCCATTAATCCATAATAATGGTCAGTTACCAGTATAGCTGGCAATTGTCAGAAGTTGTTAGTGATTTGAGTTTTTCACAGCTAACGTATCACTATGGCACTGTTTTTGCATCTGGTGGTTATGCTTTTCTGTTTGAGCTTTAAGACCAAGTTAAGGCAAGACCTATATTAATCAATTCTTTGCTATCAAAGTCAGTTAATTCTCCTCTGGAACTAAGCACTTCTTAGTTCCTTTGACAGTATCAGCCATCCCGGATGAATCGTGGCATTGCTTGAGCAAGTTGCTTCCTATAAAAGCTTGAGAGATTTTTTTCTCTCCTAGTGACTCTCCTTAGGCACACTATGTATCATTGAATCACTTTTTTTCTGTGGCCCCACAATCTGTTCGATCAAAAGATCACGGACTCAACCAAGTTATACCATGTCACAGCAGAGGTTCTCTTATGTTCTGGATCCTCATTGACCTCAGAGGGCTAGAGCCAAAATATTGACTCTCCTTTTTGTCCATATATTTCTCTAGATTTTGTCTCTAAACCTCAGTAGTTGAACATCCAGATGAGAAGATTAACGACATTACATTGTAATGGAGGCAGAAAGCTTAATATTATTATCTTATCTGAATGTCAAACACCCTAGAACATAAAATGGAACTGTTATTTTCTAACAATCATTGATAGTCTAATATTTAAATCCTTATATAATGTTAACAGACAATAGCTACATATTTTTACACAGGAATTTAGACATCAGAAACATACATAACTTTGCAGCATGCCAATCATGATAACATTTTCTAATATACTTAAATTTCCATTTTGATATAATGCTTTTTAAAAAATCTCTATGTAACAAACAAGAAGTTTTACCTAATTTGTTGTCTTTAATGGGAGATACATCACAAGTTCTTTGTTAAAAGTTGAAGTCTGAATCCAAAAGAAAATTCTTTATACCATAAACAATCCTTGCTTTACATTTTGGAAGAGCTGTATGACTGGAGTCACGAATATATTTAATACACCATGAGATTAATAATAATGAATTGTCACACACATGTGAAAATCTTTGTTTCTTAATTTAGTTTTGTACCAAGATCATCTTTTGTGAGAAAACTTTATTGCATTTTTCTAGAAAACCTTGCCTTTTGACCATATGAAATTATTGGGGGTTTCTCCCAGAAGACTAGGGAGATTGCTGGGGGCTCCTTATTAATGAACAAAGTTTAGCTATTCCTCTATTCACAGATTGGAGTACTGTCCAATAATCTCTCCCCACCCTAAGTAATTTTTGTTAATTATCTTGAATGTTTAATGATCTATAAGAAAGCCAATTTTGATATCATTTTGACCAAGTAGCAACCCACATGGAAGCATGCTTTTAAGTCTATACTCCAAACTGTATTTTGAACAAATGATCCAAAAATGCAAAAGGAAAATGGAAGGAAAAAAATTTGTTAAGCTCAAGTACAAAAGGAACAGTTGTTTACAGAATGGATAAACAGACAATTAAACAAGTATACAATTCAACAGGTTGAACAAAAAAAAACTTATAAAAGTACACTCAAATATATTCTTTACCAAAGTGAATTATAGTAACTCTGTATGATTTTAGAAATTTATAACTATAAATAGACTGATAGGATTTCATTGTTCATCAAATAGCAGCGATCTTGTAGGAGAAGAATTTAGAAGGAATAAAATTTTTTATCTGTAATTAATATATTTTTTTGTATTTTATTTTAAGAATACTGATAATTTTCATCTCAGTTATCTCTATATACTCTGTCACCTACTCAGACCTTTGATACCCACTTTGGTTACCATCTCCAGTGCACTCTTGGCCAATTCCTTCAATAGGACCCAGATAGGAGCTAACCTCATTTTTATCTATTTTTAATGTACCACTTGCCTCAGCTTTTTGAGAGATAAAATGAACTTCTCCAGATCTGAGTTCATGATATAGTCAGACAACATTTGCTGTAGCAAAACACCAGCATATCCTTGACTGCAAATTAGCTTTATTTGCTTTACTTAATTGAATTGTAATAGCATACAATGCCAAGTAAGGTGGGAGGGACTAGTTCCCCCTTTTGTCTTAGTAATTGAATTTTCACCCTTATAGAGAGCCAGATTAACTATCTAAGGCATTTTATCCTGTGGTGTAAGTGCTTCTAGAGAGGTGGGGGCTGGATCCCCTTGATAATGTCAAAAGAAGGACCTAAATCATGAGTAGTCAGCTTAACATCTTAATGTGAAAACGCTTTCATAGTTTGCACCCTTTTGGAGGCCACCACTGGGCTTGACATTATTTAAATAGAATGTTAAAATTAAGTGACTGATGAAACCTCAGTGTTTTCACATTGTATTTTAAACGTTTATACCTATTTGTAAAATATCAAAGCTTTCCTCTACCAAATAAAATTTAAGAATGTAAAACAGTTAATCAACCTTATTAGGAAGCAAGACAACACCAAAGATTTATAAAAACTTTTTAAATCAGTTGCATACCCTATATATGATGTCAAGAAGAAAACTGTAACTAAAGCAAGACAGTTTTTACTAGCCATATAATCTAAAATGAGGAAAGTTTTGACTATAACTCTAAAAGGCCGAAGTTATCACTAAAATATACATTTTTGACCAAAGAGCAAAGTTTTTACTTATGGAAATTACGTTCTTTTAAGTAATCTTTTAAAATACCTCCATTAATGTAAACTTATGGAATATAATTTTTTAAACTAAAGGTAAAAAGATTCTTTTCTTGAGGATGGAGAGGGATAGTAAAAGAATAGACTTTAAAATCAGTCACCTAGGGCTGGGGATATAGCTCAGTGGCATAAGCCCCTGACTGGCAAGCAGGTCCTGAGTTCAATCCCAGATACAAAGTAATAAAACAAAAAACAAGTTAAATCAATCATCTTGAGGAAAAACAAGTAAAGGCCTCTTTTAGTGCCAATTGTGATGGAGAGATAACAGCTCTATTCCCTGTGAGACTCTATTCCTTTTGAGAAAGAATGACCTTTTGCGCACCCTCTGGACCTGAAACTGCCACACCTAGAGGCCATCCACACTTGTGTCTAGAAGCCCTTTGAAAATCATTTTTTTAAGAGTCAGATTTCATTTATGAACCCAATAGACATCATAAGACCCCAAATCCTTTGATTCCCTTTTGTATTTATATATTTTTAAATTTTTTTTCAAGGGAAGAATGACCAATAGAAAGATATGAGAGTCTGGGCTGATTTGAGCAGTGTTTTAAGTAAACTGAATCATAACTTTGATTTCATTTTGTATTTGGGCTCCTGCCTCTGGCTGCAGCTTCTGCTCCATCCTCTTGTGGCCGGGCAAGCTGCCGTGCTGCAGCCTGATTGACCCACTCACGCTGGGGATGGGCTCCATCACCAGTGCTTCCTCCTCTTCAAGGGATGCAGCTGTTGACTCTGCATCCATGGCCACCGCTGGCTTACTGCGGGCACTGGGGGTGCCAGCTGCCATTTCTACTCTGCTGCCTGTATGTGCCAGCAGCCACAGCTGGGCAGAGTGCAAGGGCTAAAGGGCAGGGGGGAAATCTTAACTGAGTCTGCATAGTACTGGAGTGTGGGCACCTCCTTGCACCCATACTGCACCTCTCCCCCTAGTGTGCAAAATTCAAAAGAATTTCCTTTTTCTGTTTCTCATAGTTTCTTCCTTATCTGATTGAGGAAAACTAGAGGGTTTAAGCTCTAACAGTGGGATCTTTGTTCTGCTCCCCAACCCCATTGCTCAGGACTTGATTCTAAAATAATGCTCCAAGCCAAGTCTTTTGTCATTGCAAAACTCCTAACCAAACTCTAGAAAAGAAACATACATACAAGAATTAGGCATGCAAAAAGTTTGCATACATATACCTTTCTAGTTTGCCTCATGCCTATACCTTTTTCCTTTTGGCTTTTCTTTAAGCGTGTTTATACCTCTGGCCCTAGATTTTTTTCTCTGAACCTGTTTTACTCTTCACCCTAGTGAACCTGTTTCTGGCCCTAATGAAGCTCCATGCCCCAAATTTTATACCTGATGAAATGCAAATATTGATATACCCCTTTGATGAATATTGATGTTACCAATGCACTTCTCTCCCCACCCCCCACCCCCAACTTCATGGAAAATAAGTAGTGTCCCCTCACCCACTTGTCTCGCCTTATCTGGAATGTCCTTCTTCCACACCATTCTTCACAAACATGTGAAGCTCTTGATCCTCCTGGAGAGAAAATGGGGAGAAGATGAAGAAATAAAGATAAGGAAATAAAGATAAAGAGAAAATACAGATAAGAGATGAAAGCTGAGGTCAGATGGAATACTCTGTCTCCTGATGGGAGGAAAAGAACTGCTTGAGAACTGTAGAGCATTTATTACACGCTCAGGATGTTGATGCCAATTTCAACCTCTCTGCCTAAAAACTTGTTTGCAATCTGGAACAGCTTGTTTGCATGGCTCAAGGCACTCTCTGTGTTCTCAGACTGGCTGTGTCTTAGCCCCATACATGTGGTTGTTTGACAGTGTCAGCGACTCCCTACACTAACTTATGATCAGTTTTGCTGTGTGAGTATAGACTTTGTTTCTATGTTCTAAAGTACAAAATCAATAATTAAGTGTTTTTAAATTTCTAAATTTTGCTTATTGCTTATTGTACTACTGTAGCCTCTTGTGTAATAATATTAGGAAGCTCTAGGGTAATAAACTCACCACAGGTCTAACCAAAATATGAGACTGAAGTAAAAAGAAACCAGTATCCAACTCTCAACTAATTGGGAAGGTAGGATCTTGAGATAGACACAAACCAAGAACCTCCTACACTCAGACGACATCCCTGAAGAGGCCTTGATACTAGTAATGCAACTATCTACTACCAAAACTCACAAGGTTCATTACAGAAAAAAATAAAATTTTTTTTGAAATAGAAAATGTCTTTGTTTTCTCCTTCTTTTCCTTTTTTCTCTTTTCTCTCATCCCAGTAGAGGTTTGCATTTTTTTGTCCTTTTGAGACAGGGCCTCACTATGCAGTTCAAGCTGGTCTTGAACTAACAATGATGCTCCTGAATCCCGAATGCTGAGATTATAGATGTGCACTACCAAGCCTGGCTTGTTCCATATTTGGTGCATATATATTTATGATTGTTATATCTTTCTCTTGAGGTTTTCACTTCACAAGTATGTAATGATCTTCTTTATCTCTTGTGATCCTTCTTAGTTTGAAGTGCAATTATCTGCAAATGAAATAGCTACCCCTGTGTTTTTCTGGATTCACGTTGTATGGAGTATTGGTCTCCATTCTTTGATGTTCAGTCTATGAATTGCCTTTAATAGTTAAAAGTGTTTCTTGTATACAGCATATTGTAGGATTTTCTTTCAATTGATTGAAAGAAAAATTGAGGAACCCCTCGCCAACCTTATGCAAAAAAGGAAAGAAAAAACTTAATTTCATGCATTAAAGAATGGAAAGGGTGATATCCCACAGATCCTATAGAAATTCAGAATACCTACTTTGAAAATCATTACTCACATAGGATGAAAACCATAAAATAAATGGACAGATTTCTACATACATATAAATTACCAAAGCTGAATCAAGAAAGTAAAATACCTAGCAAGCGCAGGGTCCTGAGTTCGATCCCCAGTACCGAAAAAAAAAAAAAAAAAGAAAGTAAAACAATCCCAAATAATCCAATATCAGTCAAAGACATTGAAAACATAATTAAACAGTTATCAACAAAGGAAAGCCCAGGTCCCAATGGACTCACTACAAGAAATCTAGGGACGATTTAACACCAATGCTCCTCAAACTCTTTAATGAAATGGAAAGGGAAGCAATTCTCCTTAACTCATTCCTAGAAGCAAGTACTACCCTGATATTAAAACCAGAGAAAAACCCAAATTAAAAAGAGAACTACAAGCCAGTATAACTATTGAACATAAATGCAAAAATCCTTAATAAAATAGTAGCAAATAGAACAAAGCAAATCATCCAGAAGACTATACATCATGATCAAGTGTAATTCATCTAACGAATACAGGAATGGTTCAATATATGCAAATCAATAAATATAATACACCATATCAACAGAGCCAAATATAAAAATCACACGATCATCTCAATGGGTTCAGAAAAAGATTTGATAAAGTCCAACACTTATTCATGATAAAACCCTATAGATAATCAAAATAGATGGTCTTTACCTGAAGCTGATAAAAGCTATCTAGGACAAACCAACAGCCAACATCATACTAAATGGACAAAAATTGAAAACTTTCACTTTAAAATCAGGAACAAGACAAGGATGTCCACTATCATCACTCCTATTCAACATAGTTTTGGAAACATTAACCAGAGCAATTAGAGAAGAGAGAGAAGTAAAATGAATAATGACAAGAAAGGAAGAAGTTAACATCATTATTCACAGATGACACGATATTCTACATAGACGATCCCCAAAATTCCACCAAAAGACTTCTAGATTTAATAACCAAATTCAGTAGTATAACTGGATACAAAGTCACAACTCAAAAAATGAATAGCATTCCTGTACACAAACAACTAACTCACTGAAAGAGAAATTGGAGAAACCACACCCTTCACAATAGCATCCAAAAAATGAAATACTTAGGCATCAACCTAATAAAGGAAGTAAAAGATCTACACATTGACAATTACAGTACTCTGAAAAAAGTGATCAAAGAGGATGGAAAGGTATTCCTTGCTCATAGATAGGAAGAACCAACATTGTGAAAATGGTCAAGATCCCAAGACTGTTCTACAGATTTAATGTAATCCTGAGAAAAATACCATTATCATACCTCAGAGATCTAGGGAAAATATTCCTAAAATTCATGTGGAACCAGAAGAGACCTTCAATAGCAAAGACAATACTGGTCAACAAAGGCAAGGTGAGAAGCATCAAAATCCGTGATTTGAAATACTACAAAACTATTGTGATAAAATCAGCATGGTACCGGCAAAAAACAGACTTAAGGATGAGAGGAACAGACTAGAAGATGCAGATACAACTACAGACACACTCAGCCACATTATCTTTGAAAACAAGTCCAAATATGTTCACTGGAAGAAAGAAAGCCTCTGTAATAAGTGGTGCTATGAAAACTAGTTTTCCACATTCCAAAGACTGAAACTTGACCTATGTCTATCACCATGAACTAAACTAAAGTAAAAATGGATCAAAGATCTAAATATCAAAACAGAAACACTAAATATACTGGAATAGACAGTAGGTAAAAATCTCAAAGACATAGGGGTAGGCAGAGAGTTAATGAACAAAAACCATCCTATATGGAAATACTTCAAAGAATTAGCAACCGAGATCTCATCTTATTGAATATTTTTTCACATAAAAAAGAAATCACCAACAAGGTGAAAATAAAACCCACAAATTGGGAAAAAATTTAGTCAACTGTTTCTTAGACAAAGCACTCCTATTGAGAGCATATAAAGAATTTTTAAAAATCAGGCATCCCTAAATTCAAAGACCCAGTCAAAAATAGGCATCTGAAATGAATACAAACTCCTTATATGAACAAATACAAATGGGAAATAAATATATGAAAACACATTGAACATCATTGGTCATTTGAGAATTTCAAATTAAAACCACACTGAGCTCCCTTCTCATTCCAGACAGAATAGGTATCACCAAGAAATCAACCAATAACAAATTCTAGATGGGCTATCGTGAAAAAGGAATCCTTCTCCACTGCTGGTGGGAGTGTAGATTGGTGAAAACACTATGGAAATCAGTGTGGAGATTCCTCACAAAACTAGGATTACAAGTCTCATTTGACCCTGCTATTCTTTTCGTGGGTATTTTTTTAGAATAATTGAAAACATCATACCATGACAATAAATATGCACCCATGTCTATAGAGTCATAATTTGTCATAACTAAATCTTGAAAACAACCTAAATGCTCATCAACTGAGGAACAGATAAGAAAGTTGGGTGTCTTGGTTGATACACTGTGTCAACTTGGGGAGTCTAGAAGTTTGGCTGAGTGACTCAGGAGGAAGCCAGGGTGCTTACTTTGTATACATCCTGAGCCTGTGGAAGAGGAGGCATGGAGAATGTGTGAGAGCTACATGCCCCCTGGGTGGGGTAGCCTGTTTACAATGTAAGGGAAGAGAAGAGGCTGCTTGCAGCCATTCCTCCCTTTTCCTGGTTGTTTTCACTGTGCTCTACTGCTGTGAACATTTGCCCTCTGCCATGTGCCACTCTGCCTCTGAGCCAGCCAAGTATGGACTGAAACCTACACAAAATGTAAGCTAAATAAACCTTTCCTTCTTTTCTTAACTTTGGATGTTGGGAATTTTGTCTCAGTAACAAGCGAAAAGTAACCAAGACAGTGGGTATTTTTATACAATGGTGTACTACCTGGATATAAAGAAAAATTAACCTCAGGCTTTTATAGGTAAATGGATGCAACCAAAGACACACACACAAGATAGCCACGATAATTGTAGTACTAATTTCTATTAGTTTATTGAAAGGAACAGTTAATGCTTAATTGATCAAGTTTTCATGCTAAAACTGGTAATCTGAACAATAGTTTTGAAGAGGACTATATGCAATATAACAACCCTTGTTAATTTCGTATGAACTTGTTTTGAAATACTTTATCATTTTTGTTTTTTATTGTCTTTAAAATAAGAAATTTTCTTTTACAGTTTCTTTCAGAAAATTTGAGATCTAGGCTTATACTACGTTTTGTGTGAATTTTATGTATGATGCAAGATATAGATAAACATTCTAGCACCATTTCTTGAACAAACTAGCCTTTCTCCAGTGTACCTTTGTCCAAAATTTATCATTTAAGTCTCCATATTATTTAAATTCTGGGCTCTATTCTATTGGTCTGATATATAAATATTTCCTCTAAATATCTTGTGCCTTAATGTTGTATTTTATAATACAGTTTTAAATATGATGATATAAATACTTCAACTTTGCTTTTTGAATTTGGTTATTTTGGTTGCTTTCATTTTGAATCTATAGATAAGTTTCTGAGGAATTGACACTATAATGATATTGAGTCTAAATTAATCATCATGAAATACTTTATCTCTACATTTTACAGTTTTATTTTCCTCCATCAATGTTTCATAATTTAGTGCTCAGATCTTGCACACATTTTGCATGATTTATACAGAATGACTATATGGTGTTCAATGTACTTTAAATGCCACTTAAAAATTTACTTAAAATTTTTAATGCATTTTTTGGTAAAACTACTTATGATCTGCAGTGACACTAAACTCATTTATTAGTTCTAATAGTTCCTTTGCTCTTCTTTGTAAGTACCTAAAATGACAATTATTGGTAAATAAACCTTTATTTTCTCTTTCTACCCTGTGCGCCTTTATTTTGCTTTTCTTTTTACTATATTGAACTGTGTAGGACTCACAATGAGGCTGCTGACTGGAAGTTATGAGTGAAGCACCATACATGTTTCACATCTTAGGGGAAAAGAACTCAGCCTTCCACCATTACATATGATGTTATCCACAGGAGTTTTGCAGATGATTACTATGTACGTGGCTGAGGAAGTCCTTTGTATCCCAGTTTACTGATAATTTATTTTTAGGAACATGAAAGAGGAAGATGTCAGGGTAGAGAAAGACAGACCCCGCCCTTCAGGGGCAGGGAGATAAATATGAAGCTATGTAATCTCAGCAGCAATAGAAGCTGAAGCAAACACAGCTAAGGAATAAAAAAGAAATGTTTTAAGAAAGAGTAACATGAAGAATCCCATTGAATGTTAAAATATGAAGGAGATTTTCATCCTTGGCAAGAAGTTTCAGTTGAATGATAGGAATAGAAATAAGGTATTAAGCAGACAATTGAAGACTTTTGAAACATTTTTTTCTGGAAAGGTGATAGAATTTAGGGACATTTCTTAGTAGACAAATGCACTCAAGAGCAGATCTCTTAAATTAGTAGACTGCAGTGTGATTTTGTCTGAGGACATGATCTGAAAGTGAGATTGATGATAAAAGGAATTGGAATAAGTTTAGGTTTAAATTTGTGAAAGGGATGCAAAGAAGAGGGTAGAGCTTCAATTTCCATTTATTGTTGGAAGCCCTTCTTTCTCCAGCTTGTTTCTAGATTCTGAAGCTTGAGCTGAATATTGGCAGGCACATCATCCTATGTGAGATAACACCATAGACTTTGATGGTTCTAAATGTATATCTCCACCTCAATCTCCAAATCTGCCTACCTGATTATATGTTACTATTAATCTCACAGTTGTCTTAACAAAGAACCAGATCCTCACACTTAAAGCATCAACTGCTAATCTGCAACTATAACTGCTTCGAGGAGAATTATTATTGTATCTCTGTCTCCGTTATTCTTTTCTGAAGCCAAGTCATTAATAATTATCTCTAGTGTACAGCTAGAATCTATGCACTTTGTTTTATAACTGTAACAATATAGGATAAACTCTCCAAAAGACTAATGTGATAGTGAATTAATGGACTCTTGTTCCATTTCCTTCCTAAGAAATTCATTTTCTGCATAGCAGCCAGAATGGACCCTATAATGCAAAAATGTACTAAGCACAGTATAAATTTTCTCAGTTTGAAATCATTATTCTTAGTTTATATTCTGAAATTTTACTAACATTTCAAGAACCTATATATGAGGTATAGTCAAAATATATAGTTACTGCTTAAGTTTTTAGAAAGTGTTGCACAAGTAAAAGCCATATTGCCATTAATCCACATCTAACACTCCCCTTAGCTCTGAACACATTCCCTTGCTCTTCTCAATTTTTGAAGCAGTTCTGAAAGTTCTTTTTCATGAATGTCTTTACTGTAGTTGCCATGCTGTGGCTGTTTCCCTGTCCTCAATTAATTCAAAATGTTTACTTTTCACGGTCATGTTCACTTTGTGGGAAAAGTAGAAGTCATGTAGTACCATATCTGGTGAATAATTGGATGAGGACACACTGTCTTGTTTTTATGATCTGGCCTTTCTGTTGGATGGTACTTGGCAGTAGCATTTACAATATTTTTGGACACACCTCCTAAAGACACTCATGAAAGAAGACTTCCAGAACTGCTTCATTTCTGCTACATTTCAGTATTTTTTAATACTCCTCAGTAGTTTTATGCCATCTTGCCTTGTCTTCCTCTGTATGGTTCTTGTTGCAATTAGCATACCTAAATTCTTCTGTTGGCTGATCCAAGCTGACCAGTAAGCAGCACAGAGCAGAACAGCACTAAAAAAGCTTGGAAAACAGCTGACATGCCAAGGTAAATCCATAATATTATCACTATTCTCTACAGAATACAAACCAGACTCAAGCGTCTCATACTTAATAACCATCGTTTTTAGATACAAATCACAATTATTAGCATACAAAGAATCACAAAAAACTCCACTTGTTTTAAAGAGGTAATCACATGAATTCCAAAATAAATTACATAACCCAGTATACCACTATAATATATGTGTAATTTTCCCTCATTGTAACTTGGAGACTGGAAGTTGCTGAATGTGTAGAAAACATTATTTTCCCATTCTTGAGACTTTTCATGGAAGTTAAAGGCTTATTAAGAATGTGTCCATAGTCACATAGCTAACTATTGTGTTCTGGAAGTGACCTTAAGCCATCCATATTATTCTTTTATCTCTATGCAATGCTACTTCTCAGAAAAGCCAGTGAAAAGCAAGGACAGAATTTGTTGAAAAACATAAAATAATCCAGAAATATTAGAGCCTAAATCAGGAGGATTGTAAGTTGGCGCTCAAATTGCATATTTTAGTGACTTAGCAAAACTAATGCAAAGTTTAAAATAATCACTATGTTTTGTTAATGAAATATAAAATTTGGGATTGTGATGCTTCCTGCTTTGCTCTTCTTGGCCAAGACCGATTTCTTTATTCTAGGTCTCTTCTGGTTCCACGTGCATTATGGAATTGAGTTTTTCCTAGTTGTGTAAGGAATGCTGTTATTATTTTGATTAGGATTGCATTAAACCTATATATTAGTTTTAATAGTATAGCCATTAGGACAATATTAATTCTGCCTACTCACAATAGAGGATATCTTTCCATTTTCTGTTATGTTCTTCAATATCCTTTTTGAGAGCATTGCATTTTTGTTGTAGAGATCTTTCATTTCCTATATTAGGTTAATTCCTAAATATTATATTTTATTTGAAGCTATGGTGCATGGTATAATTTTTCTAATTTCTTTCTTGGTGTGGTCATTATTGATGTATAAGAAAGTTATTGAATTTATGTGTTGAATTTGTTCCAGCTGCCTTACTGACTCTATTATTTCTGGGAATATTTTGTTAGAGTTTTTGGTTTTTTATGAAAATATCATGTCATTTGTTTATAAATATAGTTTGATATCTTCATTTCCTATATGGATCAAATATATTTATTTCTCTTCCCAAATAGCTATGGATAGAGTTTTGAGTACTGAGTTGAACAGGGCAGTGATAGTGGCCATCCTTATTCTGTACCTGGTTTTGAAGGAAAAACTTTCCCCATTTAATATGATGTCAGCCATATGTTTGTCATAAGTGGCTTTTATCATATTGAGACAATGTTCTTGGCACAGAATCACACCCACAAATCAATGGCCCAGACAGGGAATACAGACACAGCCTCAGGCACATTCAGTCATCTGATTTTTGTTGATGGGAAATCCAAACACATGCTTTAACAAATGGTGATAAGAAAATTTGATACCCGCGTGTAGAAGATTGGATCTAGAGCAGCAACACCACTATGGACTAAACAAAATCAAAAGAGATCAAAGATGTAAATATTAACATAGAAATATTTAATCTGCTTTGTAATAAAGGTAAAACTCTTGAAGACAAAGATATAGAGAAGGAATTTCTGAACAAAACCCCAACAACACAAGAAATAGCATTAAGAATCAAGAAATGGGATGGTATTTGTAATGATTTCTTTTCTTTCATTGCTGGACCCTAATACCTGATGCTCAAAATTAAGGGAGGGAAGGTTTATTTAGCTGACAGTTTGTGGTGGTTTCAGTCCATAATGAGCTGGCTCCAAAGCAGGGCAGCATAGCACAGGGGCAACAGTACAAGGTGGTAAAAGATAGCAAAGGCAACAAGAACAAAATAGGGGAGGAACAAGTGTCTCTTCCTCTCTCATATTGTATGCAGGCTACCCAACCATGGGTATGTATAGCACTCATGCTGTCTCCATGCCCTCCTCTTGCACTGGTGCAAGACGATTATAAAGTGAGGACCCTGGTCCCCTCCTGAGTAATTTAGTTAAACTTCTCAAGTTGACACAATTTATCAATCATTATATTTCACCCCTTGCCAACTTTGCTTCCAGACACATTTCTTTATCATGGTCTCCAGATGCAAAGACAGGCTTCTTTTTATAATTTCACAACTTGTTGTAATACAAGTTTCACAGTCCTTAAGAACCAGTATTGTCTATCGAACTTGCATTAGAACCACAACATTCCATCCTTCAACCCCAAAGACTCATGCATATCCTTTTAAGCAAAATGCATTTAGTCCATCTCTAAGAGTTGACAAAGCCCTAGCAGCTTCAGCATTGCTGAAAAGTCCAAGTCCCAAGTCTCTCCTGAGATATAAGGTAGACTCTTAGCCATGAGCCCCTGTACAAATGAAAACACACTTAAACACTTCCAAAATTCAATGGCACAAGACCAACATTTTCATTCCAAAAGCTACAAACAGAGCAAGTCCAAAATCCAGCAGGGAAAACATTAAGTCCTATACTTTCATGTGTAGCATCCAAGGCAATCTGTGACAAGTTGTGAGCTCCAAAGAGCATGAATAATGCAACCTCTGTGGAACTTCCAGTGGTAGTAGCTCCATGGCTTCTTTCTGGGGCCTGCTCTGTTCCCTCCTTGCAGATTTCCTCAGATGATCCACGTTCTTGGCTTTTCCAAATTTGTAGGGTCTGCACTGTACCTTAGGCTTCACTCTCCCAGCTTAACTTATTTCCCTCTCATGGTCACACTGCTTGACCCCCAGGCTTCTGAAATAAGGGTGGAGGCCTTCTTCACCCCAGAACTCTTGCATTCTGCAAGCACCTAAAACCAACACCATGTGGATGATGTCAAGTTCTGCTGCCAGCTGGAGCAGTAGCCAGACTTCCCTCTCTTTTGGCTGTGGGGACTGAATACCTGGATCTCTGGGGACTCTGAAACCAGTTCTGGAGATCAGATTCTCTATGCTACCACCATTATGGAAAATGGTGTGGCTACTGCTATTCTGGAACATGGTTCTTTGCAGCTTTCTCCCCAAAGAAAAGTCTTTCATACCAGTAGTTTTTAGGCTACAGAGCATGAAGACTTGCCGCTTCTCAAAGCAAAGTCTTTCACTTTTGTCAGTTTTAGGCTGCAAAGCCCACCGACTCGCTGCTTCTTGTGATGCCCTCAGGCCATCTTTCATATTCTCTTGCTCCTTGTTACTAATTGAGATCTCTTCCACTCTATCTTTGTAATATGCAGCTTTACTGGACCTTTCTTTCTGGCTAAATTTACAATTTAAATCATTGTACTGGGCTCTGTGCTCTTATTCTCAATATAAATATGGCTAAAAGCCCCCAACCATATCCATACTATCACTTTAACATTTGACTGCCTTAAAATTTCTTCTGCCAAATTGATTAGACTGCCACTTTTAATCTCAGTTTCAGGCAAAGCCTCTGGACATAAGACAAATGAAGACAAACTTTCTGCCAAGTCATAATACACATTGTCTGGAGTCCAACAGCCTGTGCAGTCCTTCCCAGAAGAAACCTGAGCCTGGTCTTTTCCAGTAGCATTTCTGTTAGCCAACTGGTCTTCTGAGCACTGACCAGAATTTATTATATAGAAAACCTAAGGTATTTTAGCTCTACTCTTGCAGGGTACATCTCTGAGCTTTTCCAAATTCTTCCCAGAAGCCATTCTCAAAGGTTTTTGAACCTGATGGTCAGGTATCATCACAGAAATGACCCCACTCCTGGTACCAAGTTCTGCATGGATTACTTTTGTCCATTGCTGAGGCAAAATACCCAATAGCCAAATTTATGGGTGGAAAAATTTATTTAGCTCACCATTTGTAGATGTTTCAGTTCATAATCAGCTGGTTCCAAAGCAGGTTGGCATGGAAGAGGGGCAACAGTTCATGGTGGCAGAAGACAGCAAAATCAACAAAGGCAAAAGGGGTGAAGAGCAAGCTTATTTTCCTCCCTTATGTTGTATGTAGGCTACCCACCTCTGGGTGCCATCTCCATACCCTCCCCTTGTACAGGCTCATGATGTTACAAAGTGAGGACCCTGCTCGCATGCTGAGTCACTTAAACTTCTGAACTTCTCAAATTGACACAGTATATCTACCATTACAGTATTAAATAAAAAAGCTTCTTCACAGCAGAGTAATCAATTAGTAGAATGAAGAGACAACATATAGAATTGGCAAAGATTATCACCTCTTTCTCAGAAAGAAGACTAATATACAGAATATGCAAAGAACACAAAAAATTAGGTCGTCTAAAATAAAAAAACCCAAATAAGAAATGGGTAAATGAAATGAACTCACTTCTTAAAAGAAGTACAAATGTCCAATAAACATTGAAGTGATTCAATCTTTCTGGCCTTTTGAGAAATGTAAATTAAAACAATGCTAAAATTTCACCTAACCCCAGAAAAATTGATAATCATCAAGATGTCAAAGAATAAAAAATGCTGACATGGCTTCTGTGAAAAAGAATACTCTTACATTTCCGGTAGAAATGTAAAATAGTACAAATATTGTGGAAATAACTATGGAGACATCTCAAACAACTAAAATGAGAAGTTTCATGTGGCCCAGCTATTCCCTGTCTAAGTATCTTCCCCCAAAAGCTTAAGACATTGTTTTGTAGCAACACACGCATAGTATTTATAGCAGCACAACTAATTATAATTAGATCCTGGAAGCATGCTGTATGCCTATCAACAGATGAATGGGTAAAAATGTGGTATATATACATAATGGAATACCACATGGCTATAAAGAAGGATAAAGTTGACACACTTGTAGAAAACTGGAAAATATGTTAAGTTAAATAAATCAGACATACAGACTTAAATACCATTTGAGTGAGACAAAGTACAAAAAAAATGGGTAGAGGAAAACATGTGGCTAGGTCTCTTGCAATGGGAAAGAGTCCAGGAGGCTGAGGGTGAGGGGAGAGGGGAAGGGAAAGTAAGAATTAGGATAGTCCATGTACAGGACATACAAGCCTACAATAAATGTGAGCATCATATGTCATAAGTGTTCGCTAAGGGCAATAACAATGGAATATAAATGTAGAAAGAAGATTTAGAAGCATAGGGAGGGATGTTGGTGGGAATTATAAAGGAATTAGAAAAAAGAAACAGCATGTGTTATGTGCATGTTCCTACTCCCCACGAAGAATATAAACTTCATGCAGTGCAAACATGCATGAATAAGATGAAAATAAAAATAAAAAAAAGAGAGACAAATAGTAACAAATGCTGAAGGGAATGCAGGAAAAGGGAAGAAATCCTTCTGTATTGTTGGTGGGAATGTAAACTAGTATATTTGCTATGTAAATCAGTAGAAATTCCTCAAAAAAGTAAAAATAGAAATTTCATTTTACCTAGATATTCTCCTTTTAGTGATCTTCCTGAAATATTTAATGAAATCATATCAAAGTGATACATGTATACCCATCTTTATAGCAGCTTAAC
The DNA here is from genome assembly GCA_004027595.1 of Dinomys branickii. Lineage (NCBI taxonomy): Eukaryota > Metazoa > Chordata > Mammalia > Rodentia > Dinomyidae > Dinomys > Dinomys branickii. The sequence goes on from PVLD010004064.1 coordinate 45,530, forward strand.
TTGACTCATGTTAAGTAACTTTACTCATCTTGGAATGGGCTATATGTCCATCAACAAATCATTGGCTAAAGAAAATGTGGTATATATATATATATATATATATATATATATATATACACAGTAGAGTACTGCTTTGCCTAATAAAAGATAAATTTGACTCATTTTTAAATTAATGGATTCACCTTAAATCTATAATATTAAGCGAAATAAATCAGACATACAAGCTTAAATATCACATGCTTTTACATGTGAAGACCAAAGCATCAATAATTTAGAGAGCAAAGTGGAAGATACATAATAGGAAACATAGAAATATATCTTGCGTCAACAGGAAAATGAACAAGACGAGATAGAAGTGTGGAGGGATTGGAAGTAAAATGAACTATGATATGTTAGGTGTAGGTACCATCTTTCCAAGATGAAAGTAATCATATGTATAACAAATATGTACTAATAAAAATTTTTAAAAATAAAGAAATGGCTGGGACTCCAGGTTCAATCCCTAATCCTGGAAAAGAAGGAAAGAAAACTGACTACATTATGGAAACAAAGCTTTGAACTAGGCAAATTTAAAAAGAAAAGGAAAGTGAGGCCTCTGTTTCAGAGAGATGGAATAGAAACATAATGTTTCTGTTTCCTTGCTAAGTCTACATAAATACTATGGGCCTTACCTCTGAAGAGAGCAAAGGTGACTGTGAAAGATGGAGAAGATAACAGACCAGTGACTGTGGACTCGAGACATGTGTGATGGTAAGTACTGTGCTTTCATTTTCCCTCATTTTTCTCAGCTATAGAGATGGAATCCTGAAGCAACAGGGGCAGAAGAAAATAGAAAAGCCAGCTCTTCCCAGGAGAAGACCATGGAAGAGGCGGCCTGGAGTCATGAGTGCAGCCGTGGGAATTCTGCCTTGATTGTTCCATTGTCTGCATCATGGCTGTGATATTGTACAAAAGGTTTGTGGGATGCAAAACTAGGTGAAGTGCTTTGCATTGTTTTTAAACTGCACGGAATTCTAATTGTCACTAGATAAGTAAAGTATCCAAAGAGAGGAGAAAGAAGAGGAGGGAGAACGTTCATTGGCTTTTTGTTTTTGGAACCAAATACCTGAAAGTCAGCTTAAAGGGGGAAAGGTTTATTTGGATGAGGATTTCAGGCTATTCTGTCCATGTTCAGTGGTTCTGAAGGCGGGAACATTATGGCAGAAGAGTGTGGAGGAGTAAAGATACTCACTTCATGATGCCCGGGAAGCATAGCAGGAGAGCAGCGCCCAGGAAGAAGGTCCAGGAAGCAGAGGTAGTATCAAAGTCGCTCCATCCAGACGTGCCTAAAAGTGTGATCAGCCTTACTGATCTAGTCATCCTCAAGCCAGTCAAGGTGACTGTCTAGCCTGACTCTCTGCCACAGGAGAAACACAGAGATAGAGGGAAAGTAGCAAATAGTAAAAAAAAAACAACAACAAAAAAACCCACCATGCATATTTGTTTTCTCATTAGTTACATATTTTACACCAGTCTGCTAAGGCAAAGGTAGAAGTTAATGTTCTCTAAAGCATATTTATATGGTTTTCTGAATTTACACTTATATAAGTGCTTGATTCATTTTTATAATGCTACTGAGAGATTTCTTATATGAAATTCAGTCTCCCAACTCCAATTTAAGCATGTACAAAGTATGACCCTGCTTAACCATTTTATTCTATTCTTAGCTACCAAAAGGCTTAAACAAGTGCTCCAAGACATTGTTATATAAATTCAATTTATGTAAATGCACCAAACATTCTCTGAGCATCTACTACATACAGGAAGGGTTTCTACATGCCACAGATACAATTATGAAGGCAAAGACTTACGAATTTCTAGTATTACAGAGAAATCCATGTTGAAAAGTAATCAGAGAATTATAATACATTGTGATTTATCCTAACATGAAGCGAAGGAAGCAACTATGAGACAAAGTAAGAAAGGCAGGAGTTGTGTGAAGAAATTTAGAAAGAGGAAGTGGTTCCTGTAGTTCTGGAGGCTGAGGAGTCCCACAATCTGCCATTTACAGCTGAAGACTTAGGAGAGCTGTGAAGGTAAGTCCATGTGTGAGGGCACAAGACCAATATTTCATTTCATTTTCCTTTCCCCAGGAATATTTTGGTTGTAGGAGGGGCTAGGGCAGCAACCTATTCTTCAGCTTAGAAGGGGTATCTTGTGATTTACACCACTGAGCACACCCCTATTTTATCATTTTTATTGCCAGGCTCTGGTAATAACTGGTACATAATTTAAAAATAAGTCCAATGTAGTTTCTACTTCTTGCTCACTAGCATAACACAATGAATATAATAGACTAATGTAATATTCTATGATATAAAAATATCATCAAAGTTACTGAATGTGAAATTATGACATCAGGTTCAAGAGTTGACATACCCCTGAGGCTGGATGGTGGATCACACTACTGACCACTGATTGAAAGAAAATGTATTTTCATGTTGTCTTATACATAAGGATGCAGCAAGAGACAGACCAATACCTGTATATCAAGTACCAGAAGATAAGTTATTTTCTTAAGCAATGATATCATGTCTATTATGGCAGCTGAAAATGGAGTCACACCTGCTTCAGCTTACAGTGATGGTCTGCCCTATTCTCTAAGATCCATTGTTTTTGCATGGGCTAAATAAGTGAGGAGGTAAGAATTACCACCTATGCAGTCACCAAGTCCCCAAAGGAATTACTTTGCACTCCACCCCCAAGAGTGTCACATTGAGTTCCTGTTTTTCAGGCTGGATGCAGTTAGAGTGGCAGCAGTTGGCCTTGCCTAACAATGGCTCTCACTATACAGGTTGTGAACCACTGTGGGTATTCTGCACCACTGAGCACATCAATTGCAATTATGCATACTGGGCTTTGAGAAATAATCACAGAATAAGATTAGGAACCAGTGGGTCCACTGTGAGATAGAATCTATCAATCCCCTAAATTCCATAGCCCCTGCTGTTACTTTGGGCCATAATTACACTTTTTGTGTGCTAAAATTGGTACTAGCTCCTAGCCACTGTCTTGTATTCCCCCCAAAGCCTTATTTTTTTTCCTTTTCCCCAGTGCAGTAGCCCTGGTATGCAACTATATGCCCTTTTGAAAAAAACTGGAAAAATAATTAATCATGTAAATGTTTAGTAGTATTTCAGAGTTCTTCCTCAACCCAATGGGGCTCTGTCTTGGTTACTTTTCTCGTTGCTGAGACAAAATACCTGACCGCAAAATTAAGGATTAATTATTTAGCTCACAGTCTGTGGAAGTCTCAGTCCATGCTTGGCTGGCTCCATGGTAGGGTGGCACATGACAGACAGCAAGCGTTTATGGTGGCAGAAAACAATAAAAGCAGTAAGAGCAAAAGGCAAGCATCCTCTTTCCTCCCTTACATATGCACCCCAGGGCAGGTGTAGCACTCATGCCTGTAATCCCAGAATTGGGGTACGGACAAATCAAAAATCTAGAATAAAAGTCTGTCCTATGGCTGCATGAAGATTTGGGGAGACATACAGACACAAACCATAACAAGCTCCCTTTAATTCAAGGTATTCTGGGTCTGGAAATTGACACAAGTCTGGGGAACAGTTGATGGACCATGCCTGCCTGTTTTTAAGATTCAGATTGAAGTTTTGTTCACCTGACAATTTTCTGCTAATATAGATCAAGTAAGAATTTATTAGGCATTCTGTTACTTCTAGTTATACCTTGATAAATCAGACAAAGCCAGAGTGTTCTGATTTGCTTTGATCCTATTGTTCATAACAGTAAGCACACTTACCTTATCTTAGGTGTTCACCTGGGGTACAATTACATTTATGTTTCCAAATTCACTAACTGCACTTCGTTCTGTAAACTCTGGTCTACAGAGAAGAATGCTTTTGAAGCTCTTTAAAGACACTGAGGGTCAATTCACATGCTTATTTTTTGAGATTGTGCTGTAAGGTGTGTCTTTTAGATCTCCCAGAACGGCATGTGACTCTTAAATGAAAAATCAACTCTCACACTTTAGTCTATCTCTAAGCATTTGAGTTCTTTCTTCTCATTTAAAAAAAGGAGCTCATATTTACAATTTGTGTACCATATTCTGGTCCATAACTCAGCCAACCAACCAACCAAACAACCAATCAACCAAAGAAATAAACCAAATTGTGTAAATTGTGATGTTAATCTCAGAATCCCTGCTTAATAGGCCCGTGTGAATACCTTTGGCCTGATTCATTTTTAAATATCTTCTAACATTACCCTTTACCCTGAGTATTATTTTCCATATTTCCCATGTTCCGTGGATTTCTGCCCTTAAAAGTTAAAAACTCAAGTACAGTCATATTTTGTATCCATAGGATTTGGGCACAAGATACCTGACACACATCAAATCTGCATATTCTTAAGTACCTTTCTGAAAGATGGTGTAGTACTTACATGAGTCCTATGCACATCCTACCTTGTAGTTTGAATCATATTTATAATATCTAATACAAATGCAATGTAAATAGTTGTTACAGTTTTTTTTTTCTTAAGGGATAATGACAAAAAGAAATTTGTACATTTTTAGAACAAGAATAGTTTTTTAAAGGTAATTTTGATTATGACTGATTGAATTCACTGGGCAAGAACCCATGGGTACAAAGGACCTACTGCAATTATTTGGGAAGGTACTGTCTTAATTTTAGGGGTATACTGGGATTTTAGTCTAATTTATGTCCAGAAGGGGTGTTGCAGTGGAATTTGAGGAGAACTAGACTAGCATTGCCTTGCAAAGCAAGTGTTCTGCATGGAGTCCATTACAGTTTCCTTAGACAGTGAATGATCATTCTCTTCAGATCAGGGTGAGCATACTCTTCTACTGGCAAAGAAAACACAAAAATTTAGATGTTCTATCACCCAAGCTTCACCAAACTCTTCTCATCCATTTCAATCCCAGATCAGAGCATCCAATTCTTCCCCTATTAATGCCCTCCCTGAAACAGTGGGCCCTTTGGAGGATGGGAATGCAACTTGCATTGTAATTCAGAACCCTCAGCTTTGAAACTTCAGAGCATAAGAATCTCTTTCAGGACATTTATAGAAGCTTCAGATAGTTTTTTGTGTGTTTCAGTCATAAATTTGAATTCCTACATTCATCCTCTTTTTGTACACAACTTGAAGGTAGGTCAGTATCTTTCTACTTTTTGTTCTGTTCAGGTTCCCACTAGATGGATGCCCACATGCGCTAAAGACAGTAACCATTTCTAGTGCTAATCTCATCTGGGAGTAGATTCACAGACACAAACACAGATCGTATTTAGTCAAGTATCTGGATGCCCTGTAGTTTACTCAAGTTGGCACACAATTTTAATCACTGCAAAGTCTGAGGGCAATGTAGAAAATTTTCAAAAGACAGTGGCTGAGTAATGTGTACCTTATAATTGCAAAACATCACTTTGGCAGAGAGGAGGTAATGTTTCTAAGAAGACTGCCAAATCTAAATGCAGTAATCCAAAAAGGAAGCCTCAAGCAGAGGCCTAAACCATGTTTTGTGAGCTGAAAATGGGGAGTTGAACTACAGATAGGAAATAAGTTTAGTAAATTTAGTAAGATTGGACATTATTTTCCTGGCAGGCAATAAAAAAAATTACAAGACAACACATTTCTGATTCAAGCAAATTTGTTGAGATTGGCTGAACTTCTCCTTTCAGAGGAAAGAAATGGTGCTTAGAGATTGTTGTGGGGAACACACATCCTTTCTCCTTGTGCACTCAGAGGTAGCCATATGACTCTTCTCAGTAGTGGACTTTAAGTAGGTTTGATGTGAATCATTTCTAGGCTAAAGAATTTAGTAAGTGATTATTCTTCTTTCATTTCTTTTTTGGACCACGAATGAATAAGATGTCCATGGTGACTGAAATACTAGGAAAAACAGTTCTATAGATTCCTTTTCATGCTAAATCCTTGGATAACTATGTGGAACATATATTTTTCATTCTTATACTTGGGTATCAACCTAGAGCACTGCTACTGGGTTGATATGACAGTGTAAAAGTTATTAGATTAAGCCAGTGGAATTTATTTGGAAAAGATGTAAAACTACACTAAAAATACAAAAATTGTTAACTTGAAATATTGTCCCACCAAAATGAAAGTGATTTTAGTGACCACAAAGAAAATTATAAAGAACTGATATAGATTGGAAAGAGAGTATCTTTATTATGCAGTGGAAAATTATTTGATAAAATATTACCCTGTTATTCATTGGTCATTCAAATTAAAGGGGTGCAAATTAAAACAACAGTGAGATTCCATCTCACTGGAGAAAGAATGGCTATCATCAAGAAATCAATCAATAAAAAATGCTAGAGAGGTTGTGGATACAAAGGAACCCTTCTTCACTGTTGGTGGGAGTGTAGACTAGTGCAACACTGTGGAAATTAGTATGTAGATTTCTCAGAAAACTAGGATTAGAGGTCCCATTTGACCCAGCTGTTCCCTTTCTGGGTAACTTCTCAGAAGAATTAAAAACATCATACCACTGTGAGTTATGTGTACCTATATTTATAACAGCACAATTCATAATAGCTAAATCTTGGAAACAACACAAATGTCCATCAGCTGAGGAATGAATTTTTTAAAAAATGTGTCTTTTTATACATTGTGTTATGGTTTGTGTCTGGATATCCACCTAAAGCCTCATGCAGTCGTAAGTGCAGGCTTCTAGAGTTTATGATTGATCCAAGGTCCAATGCTGGGATTATGGGTGTGAGTGCTACACTTGCCCTGGGGTGGGTAGTTTACACGCAATATAAGGGAGGGAAAGAGGCTTGCTCTTCCTTCTGCCACTCCTCCGTTTTGCTCTTGTTGCTTTTGCTGTGTTCTGCTGCCATGAACTATTGCTCTGTGCCATGTGCCACTCTGCCTTGGAGCCAGATGATTATAGACTGAAGCATCCACACACTGTAAGCCAAATTATCCTTTTTTCCTTAATTCTGCACATCAGATTTTTTGTCTCAGCAATGGGAGAAAAGTAACAAAGACAAGATTGAATACTACTATCCTAAAGAAAAATAAACTTGAGACCTTTTTAAATAAATGGACACAAATAGAGACCATACTCATCAGTGAAATAAATCAGACTCACATGTTTAAGTACCATATTCTCTCCCTGGTGTGAGGAATTGAAAGAGTAAATAATGTAAAAAATGCACAATAGATATTGTGAAATGGGAAGAAATTGTTCAAAATGAAAAAGGAACTAGGATAGGGGAAAGGAAGGAAGAACAAAGGAAAAAAACCAAAATGCAAGATAGTTATACTACTAGTTTCTGTTAGTTCATTGAAAAGAAAGGCTTGTGGTAATGTTGTTTGGAAAATCTTGTAAGCCCACATCTTGTACGCTGATTACCTATTTTTAAGGATAACAATACTCAATGTAGTAATTAATGTTATTCTCTTATTATTTGGTTGTAAAGTTTTGTTTTATATATTTTCCATAAAATAAAAGCAATACCTGTTAAATATGAGAAGCATTCTATATGCCTACTGAGATGTAGTCTAGAGTAAAAGAACTGGAAAGAGTCAAAATGTGATAAAACAATTTTACTTGTTATAAAGGCACTGAATGTAAAAGCATCAGAACTTTGAATTAAATTGAGAGTGACAGACACAAGAGCAAAGTACAAAACAGAGACTTAAAATTATGTCTGGAGAAAAAGTTTGCATTTCCTTCCCACCATTGGTAGATGATTGAGAGACAGGTAATGAGATACTCACTAAATTTGAAATTAAACTGTAGTGTTAAGAAGTGTAAGTTAATTATTGGTCTTCAGAAAACATCAAGAAAAAGCCTATGCAGGCCATTGGAAAAAAAGACAAAATCAGCTTTACTTCACCAGATTTGCCCTGTAAGCATCAGAAATAACTTCCCAGGAATGAGACAGAAAAAATGAGTGAGACAGAGAGAAGGTGTGTAGCTGATCAGCTGGGTTTGAGGTGATTTATCATTTTAGGTCACATTGTTCATTCCCACTTTTAACATTTATTGCCCTATGTCATAGGAAACCCATGTAGTAAGTTGTAATTTACACAAGGGAAGAATATGCTAAGTGAAAACTCACCGAAATGGCTGTGAAATTCACTAATGTAGTGACAGATGTTCAAGAGAAAAGAACCTCAAGAGACAAAGACCTAAAAGAACTTCACAGTCATGCATCTGAAATTTCTGAAATGATAGAAACTGAATTAAGAAACAGTACTTTTGGTTCATTTTTGGTTTATCCAGTGGTAACCCCCTACTATTTGCTCTATAATCTTGTATTTCTTTTATTGTTTTTGTGTTAACAAATGCAAAGAGAACACTATATAACACAGCATCCAGTGATGGTTCCCTATCATCTTCTCTATAATACAGTATTTCCTTTATTGATTTTGTTATAACAAATACAAAGATAACATTATGTTATACAGCATCCAGTGCCAATTCCCTACTATCTTCTCTATAACTTGGTATTTTCTGTATCGTTTCTGTGTTATTCTTGTTTCTTTTGTCTTAAAAAACAAAGCTAAAAAAAATTAAAAGAAACAGCTCCATCATGCCATAGAAGAAATCAGATCAGAGATCATCTCTCAGGCAAAAAAAGAAATGAAAACAATGATGAAAGAATTACTCAGAATATCTAAAGAAGACATAAATAAAAAATAGAGGAACATAGAAAAACAATGGAAACATTAAATGAACAATACAGGAGAGAATTGGAATGCATGAAACAGATTCAAAGTGATATCCAGGACATTAAAGTTCTACCAAAACCTGGCAAAACCATTTGAATGAAGCTGAAGATAGTCTTTCAGATACTGAAGACAGCATTGAAGCTAAAGATCATGAAAGGAACGTTCTCTTACAAATAACAAGGAACAAAGAAATAAAAATTCAACCTTAGCAAGATGAGACAAAGAAACAGTGTAAGACTAATAGGTGTCAATGAACCGTAGGGGTCAACACAAATGGCATAAAAAGATTATTGTAGAAGCAATAGCAGAAAAATTTCCCAGCATGGAAAAATCATCTGACATACAGTTAAGCAAAGCACATAGAATTACAATTAACCACAACAAATCTACACCCAGACATACAGTAATCAAGATCCCAGAAACTCAGCAAAGAACAGAATATTAAAAGCTGTTAGAGAAAAGAAAAAGAATACCTATAGAGCAATCCCATTAGAATCATGGCAGATTTCTCAACACAAACCATCAAGTCAAGAAGAGCTTACAGTGAAGTATTTCAGGTCCTGGAAGAAAACAACTTCCAACCCAGATTGATGTACCCTACAAAACTATCCTTCAAAATTATTAGAGGAATAAAATATTTCCATGATAGAGAAAAACTGAAGAACTTCATGTGGGCCAAACCAACCCTACAAATAGTACAAAAAGATATTCTAGAAAGAGATAAAAATGACCACAATTTCAAGAATAACAAGAGAAAAGATGCATCAAGCAGAAAAAGCAATTAAATAGAGGGGCAAAGGAGGAACCAATGGCAGCAGAATAACATGACAAAGATAAGCTAATACATATCAGTTATAACCATCAATGTAAATGGTCTCAGTTAACCAATGAACAGAAGCAGATTGGCAGAGTGGATCAAAAACCAAAATCCAACAATATGCTGTGTGCACGAAATGCACTTTACTTGAAAGAAAATTCATAGACTAAAAGTCAAAAGATAGAAAACAATACTCCATGTGATAAGATCCTAGAAAAAAGTGTGTGTTGGGGGGGAGCTATTGTGTTTCCAGACAATCTAAACTCCAAACCAAGAATGATCAAAAGTGATGAAAAAGGTCACTAAATACTTGTTAGGGGGAAACTATAAGAGAAAGAGATAACAATCATAAATATCTATGCACCAAATACAGGAACAACTAAATATATAAGACAAATTTAACAGACATGAAACATGAAATAAGCAGTAACACAATCATGACAAGGGACTTTAGCACCCCACTGTCACAAAGAGATAGATCAACTGACAAAAAAATCTCAGCAAAGAAATAACAAAACTAAACCAAAATCATGAACAAGTGAACTTAGTAGACCTTTACCAAGTGTTCCACCCAACAAAATCCGAATACACATTCTTCTCAGCTACACATGGAACATTCTCTAAAATAGACCATATATTAGCACACAGAGCATGCTTAAGTAAATGCAAAGGAAATGAAATTATTCCATGCATACAACCTGACCACAGTGCAATGTAATTGGAAATTACTGACAAAATAAATGGCAAAAACTCCATAAATACATGGAAATTAAATAACACCATCCTGAACAACCAATGGGTCATAGATGAAATTAAAGAAGATATTAAACAATACTTATAATCAAATGAAAATGCCACTACAACTTACTGGAACCTTGGGGACACAATGAAAGCTTTCCATGCAGGGAAATATAAAGCAGTGAATTTTCCCATTAGGAAAACAGTACAAGCACAAATAAACAATCTTATGCTGCACCAGAAGCTTCTAGAAATAGAAGAACACATCAAGCCTAAACCCAAAGAATGCAGGAAATTATAAAGATCAGAGCAGAAATTAATGCAATGGAGAATGAGAAACCAATACAAAGAATTATTTAATTGAAAAGTTGGTTCTTGGAAAGAAAAAAATTGATAAACCCGTAGCCAACTGTATCAAAAAAAGAAAGGAAAAAAACTCAAATTCATGCAATAAGGAATGAGAAGGATGAAATCACTACAGACTCTGTAGAAATTCAGAAGACCATCAATACCTACTTTTAAAATCTTTACTCTCATAGGATGGAAAACAGAGAAAAGGAACAGATTCCTAGACACATATGAATTACCAAGGCTGAATCACGAAGTATAAAAATCTTGTATAACTGAATACTAGCCAATGAAATTAAAAATGTAGTAAAAAACTTACCAACAAAGAAAAGCCCAGGTCTTGATTGATTCACAGCAGAATTCTACAAGAAATTTAGAGAAGATTTAACACCAATTCTTCTTAACCCCTTTAATGAAATGGAAATGGTAGAACTTCTCCTTAACTCATTCCAGGAGGCAAGTATAATAACTCTGATATCAAAACCAAAGAAGGACCCAACCAAAAAAGAGAACTGAGGGCCAAACTCCCTAATGAATATAGATGCAAAATTTCTTAATAAAATACTAGCAAACAAAATGTAGCAAATAATCAAGAATATTATATAACATGAACATGTGGGATTCATCCCAAGAATGCAGGGATAGTTCAATACATACAAATCAATTAATGTAATACACCATATCAATATAGCTGAAGACAAAAATCACACGATCATCTCAACAGATGCAGATAAAGCTTTTGAGAAAGTCAAACACTCAATCATGATAAAATCCCCTCAGAAAACAGGAATAGATGATGATCTTCACTTTACTCTGATGAAAGTCGTTTATGACAAACCAACATCCAACATCATACTGCATGGACAAATACTGAAAGGTTTCATTTTAAAATCAAGAACAAGACAAGGATGACTACTGTCACCATTCCTATTCAATATAGTTCTGGAAATATTAGCCAGAGCAATCAGAAGAAAAGAGATAAATAAAAGGAATAAGGATAGGAAAGAAAGAAGTGAAATTATCATTATTTGCAGACAAAATGATATTCTACATAGAAGACAGCAAAGTCTCCACCAAAAGGTTTATAGATTTAATAACCAAATTCAGTGACATAGCTGGATACAAAGTCAACACTCAGAAATCAATAGCATTCCTGTATACATACAACAGAGTGAGAGAAAAACTAAGGATACCACAACATTTATAATAGTATCTAAAAATAGAAAATTTTAGGGACCTATCTAACACAGGAAATAAAAGGTCTATAGATTAAAAATTACAGTACTCTAAGAAAATATATGGAAGAGGATTTCAGAATATGGAAAGATATTTCTTGCTCATGGATAGGAAGAACCAACATTGTGAAAATGGCCATACTCTCAATATTGTTGTATATATTCAATGTAATTCCAATTAAAATACCATTATTATACCTCATAGATCTAGAGAAAACATTCCTAAAATTCATCTGGAACCAGAATAGACCTAGAATAGCAAAAACAACCCTGGGAAACATGGCAAGGCAGCTGGCATCACAATCCCCGACTTGAAATTATACAAAGCTACTGTGATAAAATCAGTGTAGTACTCTCAAAAAGCAGACCTGCAGATCAATGAACAGATTAGAAGATACAGATACAACTGCATACACACTCAGCCACCTTATCTTTGACAAAAGGACAAAACATGTTCACTGGAAGAAAGATAGCTTCTTTAATAAATGGTATTGGAAAAACTGGCTTTTCACTGGCTGAAAACTGAAATTAGGCCCATGTCTATCGCCATGAACTAAACTAAAGTCAAAATGAATCAAAGCTCTAACTAGTAAAACAGAAATATGAAATCTTCTGGAAGAGAAATTAGATAGAAATCTTGAAGATATAGGTGTAGGCAGAGAGTTCATGAACAAAAACAAAACTGCATGGGAAATGCTTCCAAGTACCACCAGCTTGAATCTCATATTATTGAAAAGTTTTCGTACATCAAAAGAAATCACCAACAGAGTAAAAAGAAAACCCACAAATTGGAAAAAAATTTTAGCTGACTGTCCCTCAGACAAAAGTCTTGTATCTAGAACACCTAAAGAATTTTAAAAAATCAGGCCACCCCAAATCCAAAGACCCAATCCAAAAGTTGGCATCTGAGATGAATACACAGTTTTCTCATGAAGAAATATATATGGCAGTTAAATGTATGAAAAAATGTTCAACATCATTAATCGTTCAAGAAATACAAATTAAAACAATACTGAGATTCCATCTCACCCCAGAAAGAATAGCTATCATCAAGAAATCAGCCAATAACAAATGCTGGCAGGGATGTGGGGAGAAGGAGCCCTTCTCCACTGCTGGTGAGAGTGTAGATTGGTAAAACCACTACAGTGTAGACTGGTAGATATCAGTGTTGAGATTCCTCAAAAACCTAGGATTAGAAGTCCCATTTATCCCCACTATTCCTCTTCTGGGTATTTCCCAAGAAGAATTGAAAACATCATACAAAATAGATATCTATGCACCCTTGTTTACAGCGGCACAATTTGTCAAAGCTAAATCTTGGAAACAACCAAAATGCTCATCAACTGAGGAATGGATAAAAAGATGTGGTATTTTTATACAATGGAGTATTATTCAGCTATAAAAAAGATTTACTCAAGGCTTTTACAGGTAAATGGATGCAAATAATGACAATATTCACAAGTGAAATAAATCAGACTCACATGTGTAAACATCATATTGTCTCCTTAGTGTAAGAACCTGAAAGAGTAAATGAAACCCAAACCTGCTGGTGTATGCCTGTAATCCCAGCACTCAGGAGGCTGAGGCAGGAGGATTGCTGCAAGTTCAAGACCAGCCCGGGCTACAAAGTGAGCTAAAGGCCAGCCTGAGCTGCATGGCAAGACCCTGTCTTGAAAAGAAAAAGAAAACAAAAGTAAAACCCAAAACCTACAATAAATATTGTGAAAGGGAAAGAAACTGCTCAAAGGAAGGAACAACTGGGATGAGAGAAAGGAGAACAGGAAATGAAGAAGGAAGAAAATATATAGAATGATAGCTGGGATAATTATACTGTTGATGTCTAATGGTTTATTGAAAGGAACAATTAATGCTTAAATCTTTTTGGACCAATTTGGTATGCTTATATCTGGTAATCTAATAACAAATTTGAAGATAAGATTATGCAAAATAACAAGTATTGGTGAATTCCTATCATCTTGTTTAGTGAAGCTCTGTATCATTTCTATTTTTTAAATTCTTTTTAATTGTTTGATAGATCTTGCATTCTTACATCTGGTAATCTGAGCAGCTTTGTTGAAGGTAACAATAGGTAATATAACAACTGCTGTTAATTTCTATCATTTTGTTTGAAAATCTTGTATCATTTTTATTGTTTTTGTTCTGTTTTGTTTTTGTCTAGGTTGTTGTTATTTTGTTATTGTTCTTTTATTCTCTTTAAAATAAAAAATTAAAATTAAAAAAAGAATGAAAATAGTTTTGTGTACTGAATGAGGAACAAGGTGCATTTCTGCAGTAGCCTTGACAGCCTGGACAGATGCAGAGCTGCATCAGAACAAACATGGCCACCCCAATTTTTCACCCTTGGAATGCATGTGGATAACTTATCAGCAATGCTCAGGGCACCACTGAACTGATAGTGCATACTTTTCTTCATTGTTTAGAGGCACTGAAGTTCATTATGGTGAATCTGTGGCTGAAAAAACCAGAAGAAAATAGCAGTGTTAGGTATCAGGGTCTTGATTAAAGGAAGAAGCTATCATTCAACTCTGCAGAATCTGTTGGAAAATTGAATAAGCCTCATTAAGCATAATAGGTGAACAATCATGTACTGTGGGCTTCATTACCCTCCAGTGTTTGCTTGTATTTTTACAGGGGCCATAGGTTATTAAACACGTGTCAAGGGAAAGGACTTACAGGTAAGAGGAATCTCTAGGTTGCATCAGTCCCATCTTTTGGCTATGATTCACCTAGTTTGAGTATTTATGATTATTAAAGATGCAACAAAGAAATGGTAAAAGAATACAATTAGGAAGGTAGGAGTACTTGATTGGAAACCTTTTCCTGAGTACCTCAGAGAGACTTTAGCAGACTGCTCTGTTGAAACAATAGCATCCTTCGCTGTTGTTAAAGAGTCTTCATTGGAAGTCAGATTGCAAAATTTTTGGTCCTACTCTATTCCACTCTTGCAAATACCATCCATTGCCTCTGCATGGCAAACATTTCCAGTTCTGGCTTATAAAGGATGCCAGGAAGTTGTGACTCAGGATTCAACAAACAGTGATTGGCTGTCTCACAGTGCATATTATAAGACACTGGGAAATCTCTACGGATAAATGACAAGATCCTATTCTAAAGAAGCTGCAGCAGCTTTTGTCTAAAACAACATAATGAATTTCCAACATTTTTTTTTCTCCCATTAGCTTTACCAGGCAGTTTATTCTTGTTTTCCTTTGCTGACTTCCCCTGCTGAGATGACAGTGCCCCCGGTGGCAGCTCATAAATATGGAAGCTAGGCCTAGAAAGCTGGAAAGAGCTCTGTTCTTACCCAAGAACAAGAGAAAAGGAAAGTACAGTACAAATTTGCAAAGCTACCTATAGGCAAGCCAAATAATGATAGGATTTATAGATGGTCTTACTTGTGGAAGAGTCCTAGAGGGAGCAGATGCTGTCAAGCAGATAGTTAAAAGGAAGTCATCTTAAATTTTAGTTAAATGTTAAGGATTAAGCATGAAATGGGATAGTAGGACTGTACCCACCTCTGGGGAGCCCCAGCTCCAAGATTTGTACTCACAAGGAGGCCTTTACTATGGACCCCACCACCTCTTCATGACAGAAATTTAGAGGCAGGGTAGAAATTCAGTGGGGGCATTCCTAGGCATGCATGTAAGAAGGAATGAATTAGTTCTGAGGAAAGACACAAAACCGTGGGCCCTTCCTGGAGACTTCTTTCATAAGGAGCAAAGTTCTGAAGCAAGTAGAGGGTAGGGCAGCACATCCTCTCAAACCCAGATCACTGTTGTTAGACCAAAGATGAGAGGAAAAACTTTCAGCCTGTGAGAAGCACCAAGAAATACTCAGAGGTCTGATCTTTTATCTATATGATCAAAAGCTTTCTACTGTGGAGGAGAAAAAAAAATTCTCTCCTGCATAATATGCTCACAGTTACAACGCACAAACCGGTTATGATAAACAGGAAAGGCAGTGAAGATCTGCTCATAGAACTTAGGAAAAACTTACTTAATAAAGGGCTGGATCAAGACAAGTGAGTAGAACACACTTCTCTAAACATGGATGTTAAATTAACTTGATTAATGTGTTAATGGATCCGGGAAATAAAGGTTGAATATATGGAGAATTTCAAATAAACTGTTAGAACAAAAAATAAAATGTTAGTATGTTGGTAAGATAGTTCAGGGGTAAAGCTCTTGCCTTCTCTGTACCCCTCCCAATATTTATATGTAGTGAAAATGAGATAAAGGATATCTTAGATGTATTAGTAGATAGGAAACGATTGAGTAATAATATCAGTTAATGTAAAAGTAGGTGAAAAGAAATCACAAAGAGAATTACTTTGAGCTCTAAAACTGTGTCAAAATAGTCTAACAAATTGGAATTACTAAAAGGATGACAGTGTGAATAAACTAAAAACAATATTTGAAAAGACAATTGTTGTAATTTTGCAAAAATTAAAAAAGAAAACAAAATACACATCTAAGAATTTTCCTGTGCCTCAAATAGGGTTACATTAAAACAAGAAAAATGGACAGGTCAAGTTCAAACCACTGAAAACTAATGAAAATGGGAAAAATCTCAAAGGCAGTTGAGTATAAAGGACAAAGTACACAAAGGGACAAATATAAGTCAAATGCAATTCCCACAGAAATAGTCAAAAATATCGTTTCAGTAGATGCTAAACAGCTTTCAGTAAAACTCAACATCCTTTCATGATAAAGACTCTAAATACAATAGGTATAAAAGCAGCACATCTCAGCATAATAAAGACTACATAAAACAAACTCATCAGCAGCATCGTTCTGAATGGGGAGAAAATCAAAGCATTTCCTTATAAAATCAGAAAAGATAAAAGAGTATCTATTTGCACCACTCTTATTTAATATAGTATTGGTAAAAAGGAAAACAAATATAAAAGAAAGAAGTTAAATTATCCCTCTTTGCACATGGTATGATTGTACACCTAGAAGAATCCCCCCAAAACTTTCTACAACTGATAATGTTTCTGAATAGCAGGATATAAAGTCAACATATAAACTCTGGTTGTTCCCTGTGTGTCAATAATGAATTTACTGAGAAAAAATAGACAGGAAACAATCCTATTCACAATCACCTTTTAAAGAGGAGACCTAAGAATAAACCTAACTAAGGAGATGAAGGACCTTTACAATGAAAATTATAAAGCACTGAAAAATGAAATTGAAGAAGACTCCAGAATATGGAAACACATCCTATGTGCATGAGTTGGGAGAATCAATGTTGTTAAAATGACCATACTAGCAAAATTAATCTATAGGTTCAACCCACTTCTCATGAAAACACCAGTGCCATTCTTCATAAACCTGGAAAACATCCCAGAGCTCTTATGGAATTGAAAGATAGGCCCCCAAACCAAAGCAACTCTGAACAAAGTGAAAAATACTGAAGACATCACAACACCTGTTTTAAAAATATAGTATAGAGCCATTTTAACAACACCAGCCTGCAGTTTCCATACAAGTAGACATGTGTATCAATGGCATAAAACACAAAGCTCAAGAATAAACCAGTTTATCTATAGCTGTTTGACTCTTAACAGAGGAGCAAGAGATATATAGAAAGAAAGATAGCTTCCTCAACAAATGGCTCTGGGGAAACAAGGCATTCACCTGTAGAAGATTAAAACTAAATTCCTATCTCTCAAATTGTAGAAACATCAAGTGAATCGGATCAAACACTTTAATGTAAGACCTGAAACTGTGAAACTATGAGAATAAAATGGGAAATGATTTAAGATGTTGATAAGACAATAATCTGAATAGGACTCCAATAACTCAGAAAATAGTATCAAAAATTGACAAGTAGATTTACATAAAATTAAAATGATTCTACAGAGCAAATGATACAGTCAATAGTGAGGAGACAAGCTACAGGACAGGAGAAAAGCTGGAAAGCTTTGCTGGTCATTCTTCTGACAAAAGATTAATATACACAATATACAAAGAGCTCAAAAACCCAAAACCAGAAGAATAATCCAAACAATAAATGCTCAAAAAGCTGTACAGTGGAAATATGAAGTACAAATGGCGATACTGATGTGGAAAAAAATCTCAACATCTTTAGATATCAATAAAATGAAATAAAAACAACATTGAGATTTCATCTTGTCCCAGTCAGAATGATTATTATCAAGCAAACAAAAACTAGCAAATGGGAGTAAAAATGTGTGGGAATAGGAACACTTACAAACTTTTGACGGAAATGTAAATCAGTACAGCCATTACAGAAATCAACATAGTTGTTCCACAAAAACCTAAGATTAGAACTACCATGTTCCTTCTACATCACTTCAAGTATGTTCTGAAAGGAATCAAAGTCAACACAGTAGAAATGCCCATAGAATTATGTTTACATGGCAATAACCACAGTAGCCAAGTTATGGAATCAGGCTAGATGCCCATCAACAGAAAAATTTTATACAATAAAATTCCTTATTTTATAAAGAATATATGATACATATATATGGTATCTATATTATATAATATATGATACATTTTATATATATATATTAGTGTTATTCAGACATAAGAATGAAATAATTTCATTTGCAGGAAAATGGATGGAACTGCAGATTGTAATGTGAAGTGAAATTAGCTAGACTTAGAAAGTTAAGTATCATGTGGTTTTTCTCACAAGTGGAATCTAGAGTAAAAAACAGAAAACGTAAGGAGAAGAGACTGTTATAAAAGGGAATCAAAGAGGCAAGGTAGAGTAATGGGGGGATGGATATAATCAAGGTACAATATATGCATATATAAAAATGTTAACTATATCTTATTTTGCACAATTTATAATAAAAATTAAAAATAATTTTAATATGTCACATCAGAAAATGTTAGCAATATGATCAATGTCTTTAAAGTAATACAGGAACACAAAACTCTCACAATCTCTACTGCTATAAGTAAAAAAAAATTCTTTCAAAAACAGACATAGGATAGTGGCATTTTTAGGTAAAGTAAGTTAGAGAACCCATCACCAGCATATTAAATTAAAACAATAACCAAGCAAAAAATTGTGAAGTTCTTCTAGAAGAGGAATAACAATAAATTAGAAAGTCTTGAAATGGTAAAAGTGAAGTAATTATGAATTTTCCCTTCATTTTAATGATTCTCATAGGTAATTCATTTCCTACAGGAGAAATATAAATGATAAATTTTGTGGTTACCAATACATATATAAAGTAAAATTTATGACAAAAATAGCATCAAGGGGACAATGAAAGTACTGTATGTGATGAGCTTCTTAAGCTGTGGAAAATAAAGATGAATCTTGAAAACACTAAGACTGCAAAAGATACTGTAAAAATGGTATAACTAATAAAGGCTACT
The DNA here is from genome assembly GCA_004027595.1 of Dinomys branickii. Classification (NCBI taxonomy): domain Eukaryota; kingdom Metazoa; phylum Chordata; class Mammalia; order Rodentia; family Dinomyidae; genus Dinomys; species Dinomys branickii. The sequence goes on from PVLD010004064.1 coordinate 64,774, forward strand.
AGAGATAAAATGAATATATAGTCTATTTTACTATTTCCAAAGTGATCAGAAAAATAAAGTGATCCTGAAAAATTTCAAAGGTAGCATGCATGTAACCTGCAAGATGATGGCCTTAGATTTGAATGTGAATAATTATTCCAAAGCAATAAAATATATAACACAATATATACTAAAGCAAGTGGGCATCACTAGCAAAGCTGCCACCATACATAGTTTATAAACCCTACTTAAAATTCATTATTGATCTAAACCTAAAAAGTAATATATTAATTTTAAAAGGAAAGAAAACAACAAACAAAACTACAAATAAATTTTACAATTCTGATTTAGGAAAATGCTTTTTTAAAATATTGTAAACAAAATACTCAAAGTGGAACAAAAATGAATTATTCATATATATGAAATTTTACACCTTGAAAACTATTGAAAATTTTAAAGCTAATCCAGAGACAGGGATAAAATATATGCATAACAAATGTCTTATGAAGGAAGAACTTCAGAATATATAGTCTCTTACAACTCAATAATTAATATTGTTTGCCAATTTTTTTCTTTTGCATTTTTATAATTTTATTTTATTTCAAAACATTGCATATTGTTATCTTTAAATTGGTTACTCACAGTACAAGATACTAGCATTTAATTATCCAAACAATATTAGCACAAACCTTTCTTTTCAATAAACTAAGAGAAATTAGTAATTATATAACTATTTTAACCATCATATATACACAATTTTTTTGCTTTTCCCTTTTCTCTATTCCCCCAACCCAGTTTCTTTTTCCTTTTGAAGTTTCTTCCCATTTTACAATGTCTATTGAATATTTTGGATCTTATTTACTCTTTCAGCTTCTCACACTAGGGAGACAATAGGATATGTACACATGTGCATCTGGTTTATTTCACTTATGAGTATGGTCTCAAGTTGCATCCATTTACCTATGAAAGTCTCCATTTTATCCTTCTTTATGGCTAATACTCCCTTATATAAAAAGATCACACCTTTTTATCCACTCCTCGGTTGATGGACATTTGGGTTTTTTCCAAGATCTAGCTATTACAGTTAGTGCTACTATAAACATAGGGGCACATATCGCTGTGGTATGATGTTTTTAATTCTTTTAGGAAGATACCCAGAAGGGGAATAGCTGGGTCAAATGGGACCTTCAATCCTAATTTTTTGAGGAATCTCCACACTGATTTCCACAGTGGTGGCACCAGTCTGCACTCTCACCAACAGAGGAAAAGAGTTCCTTTTTTACCACAGCACCTCCAGCATTTGCTGTTGGTTGATTTCTTTATAGGAGCGATTCTTTCTAGGAAGAGATGGAATCTCTGTCATTTTAATTTACAACTCTCAAATGCCCAGTGATGTTGAACATTTTGTCATATATTTATTTTCTGTTTGTATTTTTCCATCTGAGAAGTGTATTCATCTCAAATACCCATTTTTGGATTGGGTCTTTAAATTTGGGAGGTCTGAGATTTTTAGTTCTTTATATGTTCTCAATAAGAATCCTTTGTGTTTGCCAATTTTTAATTGGCAAAACGTGCAGACAGCCGGCAGAAGAAGGTGCACGGGTGGAAATTATGTACATGAAAAGTTACTGTCTACTATTCATAATCATTGAAATGCAAATTAAAACTATTATAAAACACTTAAATATCACAGTGGCCAAAATTTGAAAAGTAAAATATGATAAATACTAGCAGCGATGCATGGCAACTTGATCTCTCATACACAAATTGTAGAAATGCGTAATAGTGTATCTGTTCTTACGATATTCACTTTTATACTTTTAATCGCAGTACAATACATGTAACTTAAAAGCTGACATTTTAACATTTAAATTCACAGTTCACTAACATGAAGCCCATTCCTGTTATTTTCCAACAGTTGCCACTGTTCTCCCAAACACTTTATCATGCTACCCTCAAACTCTGCACCCACTAAGCAGCTGTTCTTTCTTCTCCATAGACTTTGGCAGTCACCATTCCATTTCCTGTCTTCTGAATATGACTGCTCTTACATAACATATGCATCGTTTATCATTTTGTGACTTACTGATTTCACTTATCATGCCCTGAAAGCTCATTCAAGTTGTAATATGTGCTAGACTTTGTTTCCTTCTCAAGGTAGGATGATATTCTGGTGCATGCATTTTGTTTATCTATTCATTGTTTGATGAACATTAGAATTGCTTTCACACTTAGTCTGTACTGCCGCTATAAACCTTGGGCATGCACATGCTTCTTTGAGATGATCTTTTCAATTTTTTGAGAATATACTCAAAAGTGTAATTATTAGATTATATGAGAATTCAATATTCAAAATGTTCAGGAGCACCATCCTGTTTCCCACAGCAGCTGCATCATTTTACACGCCTCCCAATTATGCACACGTGTTCCAATTTCTCCCCAATCTTGTCAACACTTGCTATTGTCTTGCCTTCTTAGTAATAAGCTTAATAAGCTTAATTTGTGCCCTAACAAATGATCAATTGTGCAAATGTTCCCTATGCAATTAGAGGAACATGTGTACTGCTGTGGGGTGGAGGGGTCCACTACCTGTATCTGTTGTATCTGCTTGGTTAATTGTGTTGCTCAACTCCTCTGTTTCTTACTTGTCTGTATTTGGTTGTTTCACGTATAATAAAATACCCAACTATGAATGTAGACTCTTTTCCACTGAACTGTGTCAATTTTTCTTATGAATTTTTTGACATTATTAGATGTACATGTTTGTAATTGTCACATCTTCTTTCCTTGAAAAGAAATGTTTATTAGTATATGCCCTTCTTTCCTTCTGTAACACATTTTGATTTAAAGTGTCTTTTACTTGTTATAACTCTAGTTATCTCTTATCTCCTTTCCATGGAATCCATTATTTTTTCACTTTCAAACTGTTTTATGTCTTTGCATTTAATATGAGGCTGGCAGATAATATTTGGGTAACTTTTTAAAAAATTTATTCTGTGAATTTTTTAAAAAATTAGACACTATCATTTATTTATATTTATAGTACTATCAATAATGAGAAACCCATTGTCTTTTTTGTTTTAACATGCCTTATTGATTTTTGTACTTTATATTAGTATCTTCTTTTATTTTCTTAATTGGCTTTTTATAGTGACATATATTATCTGCTCCAAAAGAAAGTAATAGTTGTTTTTATGTAGCTGTTTTTAAACCCATATAAAAATAAAAAGCAGAAAGGAAAGTAAAGGTTTCAGTAATGTTAGTTGTATGATTGCCTACAAATTTATTTTAACTGAGAATTTTAGTTGACGTTTGACTTTGTGTCCATTGTCCTTTCTTTCCATCTTTAACATTCGTTGAAGATGGATCAAGTAACAATTACACACCTTAGCTTTTGTTTATCTAATAGTGATCTTATTTCTTCCTCGCTTTTGTCTCACTTTTTTTTTTTTTTTTTTTGTCTTTTTGAGACAGGGTCTTGCTATGCAGTTCAGGCTGGCCTTGAGCTCACTTTGTAGCCCAGGCTGGTCTTGAACTCACAACGATCCTCCTGCCTCAGCCTCCCCAGTGCTGGGATTACAGGCGTGCACCACCACATCCGGCTCTTCCTCACTTTTGAAAGTTAAGTTTGCTGGATATTGGTTTTTATTTGGCAGAAGTTACCAATCTCCAATTCCTAAGGAAGACAATGTTTCTTAGTTTTAGTTAGTTAGTTTTGTTTTTGTCTTGCTTGCCATATTTTTCTTGTAGCGCTTTGAATGTTCATTCATTCCTTTATGACCTTCAGGGTTTCTGATGAGAAATCTACATAATTTTAGTAAGAATCCTTTGTATATGAACATCCTGCTGCTTTTAATTTTCTCTCTGGTTTCTTGACAGTTTGATGATCATTGGTTTCAATGTAAGTCTCTTTTAATACATAGTTCTTAAACTTTCTTGTGCTTCTTGGATATTTATATTTATGTCTTTGATCGAATTTGGAAAGTTTTAGATGATTATTATTTCAAATAATCTCTCTTGCTGTTGTTCTGTCTTTTGTGTTCCTGGGACAATGACTGTTTGTCTCCTTGATTGCATCAAAATTTCTTTGTCACCAGGCTGGGTCTGGGAGACTCAAGAAAGCTGATTCTGTAGCTGGTCAGAAAAGCTGGTAAGGAAGAGGCCCATTCAGAAGAGGTTCTTAGACAGAGACTTCCTCTCAGTAGTGGAATGCAGGTACTCAAAGAAATAGAACTGGTCACACTTATACATTTTGATAGAATGAAAGCCTAGATACAGTGTGAAACTGGTACCATTTATACTTTTTTTGATAGAGTGAAAAGCCTGGGAAATAGTATCCCACTCCCTTCCCCAAAAGGGATTATTTGTGGGGGCTGGGTGCATTCTCTGAATTCTCTGTCTGTTGCTTACTTTTGTAATTGGACTAACTTATGGCTTTTTAGTGATAGGTCCAGCAGGGCAGTAGTGCAAGGATTTTGACATGTGATGACTTTATGTTACAGTCAGGCTCCTGCTCCTTCTTTAATGTATGGCTTTGGGTAACTTCTGCAGAGTCTTGGGAGTTGTATTCTTATTAAAAGTGCAAATGTTAGTTATGATTTTCTTGTCTCTTTTCTACTTTTTATTTTTCTACTCTACCTCACCTTAGGCTTGGTTTGCTTTTTTCTCACCTTTTCTCTTTTTAATTCCTCAGATTCATTCATTTCAATCAACCTGTCAGCAAGTGAGAAGATGCTTCCTTGCTGAAACTTTTTTAGTTTCTTGCCACAGGGCCAAGAGTGGCCAAACTGGTAGCTTCTGCCAGGATAAGAGCTGAAATTGACTGTAATTATCTACTTTATCACCCGAGCCCTCACTTAGAAGTCACACACCATCGGTCTCCAACACAGACACCAGATCTCCTACATAGTTACAACAACAGCTTCCACCATCACAGTCACTGTGTGGGTAGGAGACAGATTCCCGGTCCTCCCAGGGGTGCTACATTCCTAGTATTCTCTTCAGTAGCTCCTTATTAAACTAATTTATGCTTAGTTTTGTCCAAGGGTAACATTCATAGGTCCAAGAGTATACTCACAAAATCGCTATATAATATGCTACATTTTTTATAATCATATTCAACTGTAGATAATCTAAATGATTTTCAACTTAAAATTATAAAAGAAAAAAGGAGGGAATCCCATAGCCTACACCAGAAGAAGACAGCAGCACCAAGGAGAAGCTCTGACAACAGTATGTTGGCAGGGATGATGTGTGGGTCTCCCCTAAGATTCTGCCCCACCAGGGCCAGCTGCTCAGCCTGGAACTTTTCAACAGCCACCCCCCACCCAGGACATGCTCAACTGCAGAAACAACATGCAAGGAGGAAAAGGAAGGGAGTGAAGCCTGTGGCCCTGGGGGACCCTCATCCAACCTTACGGTATTTCTCATTTCACTCTTGAATGTTGCAAGTGTTGTCATTTGTAGAAGTAACAGATAAATATTTTCTAACATGGATGAAAGATAAAAACACATAATAGGGAATCTGATTAAATTTAAAATAGGGTGAACCTGAAGAGATCCATGTCATGGTACATTGTAATTCCTGAAAGAACAAACAAGAAGAAAAAAATGTTTTGAAAGTATTTAGAGAAAAGACACATATCCTATTGGAGAATTCAAGTAAGAGTGAACGTCACATTTGGAGCCATCCAAATGAGAAAGAAGTGGCATACTATTTCACAAGGGGTGACAGTAATGTCAGTCTTACATTCTGTATCATGAGAAACACTTGTAGGAATGAAACAGAAATAAAGCTTTTCAGATGGAATAGAAATAAATTTATCGCAGGCCCCAAGAATGGCTAACAGCAGTTCTTCAAACAAAAAAGAAATGATAACAGAGTAAATCATGGAGAATCAGCAGAAAGAAGAAAAAAGAAACAAAACAAACCATTAGCAAACATGCTGAACTATACTTACATTCATTCATATTTTAAATTATGTATGATAATTAAAATACAATTATATCAACAACTGATGTTAAATAAATGCTATTTAAAAGAAAGTAAAGTAAAATGAGTCGAATGGAACTCAGATTTCAATATTTAACTCCAAGAGGTAAAACACTGATATCACTTCATACAATGGCATGGTAATCTAAGATCTTTCCAAACAGTATTTTTTTTTTCTAAACAGTATTTAATTAAGAATAAACAAAATCCAGACTACAGATGCATGCACCTGGGTCATGGTATTCTATATCTTGATTGTGATGGTAGATACATGACTAAATGTAATCAGCATTTATAGATTTTGTATCTGAAAAGGATAAAATTTACTCTATATAACTTATAACCTCAAAACTTGAATAAAATATATATTTATTTTTATTATCTCTGCCTGTCAGGGATATCTCCCCTTAACTTTGTCTGGCCTCTGTATAGTTCTACTAGTTCATGAATGGGAAAAGTTCACTTACTGTTTATGTGGTCATATAATTTTCAGTAAACACACAAGAAACCATCCCCTCTAAATAAATTTTCTTTGTTCCTCAAATATTTCCTGTGCTCACCGTCATGGTTCCCTAGGTGTGCTACTCATAAGTGTGCTCAGCACTGCATGTGGACAAGGAAGATGAACAAGCCTTGGGGTATGTCACCGAGGCCAAGGGCAGTGACTCCATGTTTCTTTGTGTCCATGTTTGGTTTATTTTCATAACAGGAATACAGACAATATTTTTATAAATGACTGTATTTTCAGAATTAACCTACTATTTAAACTCTTCCTCGGTAGTACAGACAGGTGGCCCTAAAATAAAAGCTGTGTGTCTCTCGGTTCTTGTTACCATTTTACATCCTAAATTACACTCTCCACGAGGGAGGCTGGGAACTCCCGTGCTCATGCGTCTGTCTCCTAGTGTATCTCCCACTGATATACTCTGTTTGTTACTTTTAAAGGAATCAAAATGAAACCAGAAATTATGACTCTCAACAGCTTTCTATGATGCAGAATGTTCCAATAAAAATATTTCCATGTTTTGAAAGAGGTTCAAAAAGAATTCCAGGAACCTTAATGACATCACATTAGAGTATATGATAACTTCTCACTGGAAAAACTTCAGAGATCCTGAACATTTTAACTAAAAATTAGCATGAAAATTTGTATGGCTAGCTCTGGCAGATTTTTAAGTGGTGGCCTGTAGCTGGAAGAGTAATAGCTTACATTTATTAAGTGCTTTCTTCCTACCTTGTACTCATCTATGTCACCTCTAAATTCTCATTTGATATTTATGCTAATGCTATGAGAGAAGTCTTAATAATACCTTGACATACAATGGAAGAAGTGGAAGTACAAAGGCATTTAATGGCATTTTGTGGTCATAAAACAGTAAGTGATAGTGTCATCTTGAATTGTACTATCACACTTATAAGGCATTTGTGAGAAAACAAAACTCACAAAGCTCTGCAAAAATAACAAAAGAGAAAAAAACCCAAAATCAGAAAACAAAAACCTCTTCCTATTCACCACTTGCATGCTAGGAAAATCTAGCTGTAATCTTTCTAGCTGCTTTGTTGCACACAATTATGTAGTGCAGGATGAATTTGCAACTTTCACATTCATTACTTTCAGATGGAGATAGGAAATGGGAGGGATTAGAGATTGTAATGGATTACATATTAATCCATTGTAACAGCATAAAGATTAGAAATAGTGTGGTAGTTCTATGTGTCATCTGAGTGGGGTCATAGAAAGCTCAGATATTTGGTCAAACCTTTTCTTATTCTCTGTGTGAAAATGTTTATGGAGTGAGATTCAGGAGGACAATTAGTGCAAATTTCCCTCCTTAGTGCTGATGAACCTCTTCAGCTTGTTATGGGCCTGAAAAAAGAAAATAGTAGAAAATAGTACAGTTTTCTGTGTATGCGACTCATTGAGCTGGGACACTGACTTTCTGTGGCCCTCCGATTAGGGCTTGTGCTACAGGTGACCCTGATTCTTGGGCCTTTTCACAGGGCTTAGAATTTTCACCATTGGCTTTCCTGGGTTTCTAACTTGCAGACACAATATTGTGGAACAACCTCCATGGTTGTGTGACTCTGTTCTGTGTAATAAATTTCTCTGCTTATCTCTTATTGGTTCTTTTTTGATGATGACCTATGGTCAATGCAAGTATGGAGACCAGAGTTACAATTTAAGATCATAATATCCTACCATGGTCAATAGGACTTCATGGTCACTAATGTCACATAAGGCTTAAATATTAATGCATGTCTGCAGCAATAAAGATGCAAAAGAGGATGGCTTTAGCCACCATGGAATCTTAATAAACCTCCCCAAGATGCTACATGAATATTCTAAAAAATCCACACAATACTAAAGTTCAAAGTTCCACCAGTAAGATTTCTTCTCTGGATTCTTTTTATATAGAAATTTAGAAGCCGGCACTGAAAAGCAGTATGGAAATAAAGAGCAGTAATATTTCTATTTTCCTTTCTTCCCTCTAAATAAATTTTCTTCCCTGTAAATAATTTTCACTGGTCCTTCCTTTCTTGATGGATATGTGTGTGCTTACACACTCCCCTGTGGGTGTGCACATCACATGCATACTCATACACATCTCCAACACACCTCTTAGAGAGAGAGGTAAAATGTAATATGGTGGACGACAAAGATATTTTCAGGACAATTTGATCTTTCTTAGTTCTCAGGATAAATATTGGCTTTTTACTTCATAACTTTCATACATGGAAAATTCACTTGAAAGCACATACAATTCATATTTTATGATTTTGTAGTTTAATATTGCCATTCTGTGAAAACTGAATTGAATTCAGCTGTCCTTTCATTTAACATGCACACAATTATCATTACTAGAAAAATTTAAGGAAGAGACAGAATTCGTTTGTCTCCAGATACACTTTTATGTACTTTATTAAAGTTTCTTACTTTGCCAATTACGTTTCCCCTGCCTAGGTACTCAGGCACCCTTTGTGTCACACTAATGCCTGTGAAGGTCAGTCCACACACTGCCAGGTAGCATCAGAGTGATTTCCAATTTTTCTACAGATTCTTCCCGAAGACCTGTCATTAGACACACTTGCCTGTGGAGCTTTCAGCTGGGCATATTAGGGTTTATTTTACTGTGACAGGTCACTAAAACTTGCTAGGACTACATTGACACTAGCCTTGCATTTTGCTTTTCCATTTGTTTTAACCTTAATGAAGCCTTGTGCTGGGAAGATGGGCTGGCATAGCAATGAAGGATGAGTCATTACCACCCTGTGCCAACCAGACGGAGACGTCAGTGTCTCAACTCCAACTCCATTGCTTTTTTTCAAATCTGAGTGCCAGGTGGATTTTTAATTTCTTTAAAATGCTTTCACTAATCAAGGATCCATTCCAGCCTTCTTTCTGCAAACTGCTGCCTCTTTCCTTTTACTTCCCTTCTATTCAGCTAGAAAAAAAGAGAGCGCTTCAGGAGGTATTTGTACTGAAGTTTTGTTTTCCTTCCCCAGGAAATCATGAGAAATGTAATTGCACAGCGGTTGGAGATGTTTCAGTCTAACGTGATACAGTTATGAGCCAAATTATTAATCTTTATTTCTTAGGTGCAACACAGGAATTAACATAGAGGAAACAAAGGCACACTGAGGTGAGCTGTAGGTGCTTACATATTTCAGATGCATGCTTATTGACACAGGTGTTCTGTTAAAAGATTTCTTTAAAAAACAGTTTCCATGGTAACCACACCATATCTAAGACCAAAATGAACTAACTTCAGCTTAAATTGGATAGTTTAAACTTGTACTTGGATAATTCAAATACATTCCACCAAAAGTAATCTGTGCTAACAGTCACTATTATTCAGCTCTTCCGCGTATGTTTTGGCGGTACTTGTACATTTGCCTCCCTGACTTACTAAAGAGCTTATGTAGGATGTTAAGTGGGCAGTGCTTTTATTTATTTCTACTTAAGTGCTACACAGAATGACAGAGAGGCAAAAGTGTGTAAGGATGTACGTTTCCTCACACCTCCCAGGTAGGACATTTCAAAACTATAAATTTCGCCGAACTACAAAGCGGATATGTTAACTACAGTTTAGGGTATATATTCCACATCGGTGAAGTTCAAGAGTTCCTCATTTGTTGTCAAGTATTTTGATTCCCTTATTTTATTTGCTGGTTCTTTCAAAAATTATATGTTCTATTAATGTTCAGCAATATTCTTTCCGTGTTGTAAACGTAGAAATTGTTTCCTTAAGGCGTTTGTCCTCTAATTTTGCCTTCCTGTGAATACAATAGCACTAAAATTCATGAAGAATATTTATTTGTCTCTGCTAGGTTTTATGTTTTGTTGAAAACACTTCTGAGTCCTTCTTTCCCTTCCAACTTGATCAGTAAATACATACACGTTCATGTCTACACATTCGACTATGTTCAATTCTTTATTCGTTTAATGCAAATCCTTTAATGTTAACAATTTTAAATGTAAAATATGTTTGGATATCTCAAAGGGAAAATGTTTGTTTTTCTATTTTCTACAAAAGTCAGCTATTTTTCTGTATTACTTTATGTAATAAAATATATAAAGCATATATATTACAAATTTTATATACATTTTATATAAAATATCTGTAATAAAGTAATATACAATTAGGGACCATTTTGTCAGGTTCTATGAAAGATTTTATTGAAGTATTGCCTGTGATTGCATTATTTTGGGGAAATAATGTTGGAGACTTGCTATTTTCGCCTTTCTTAGTCTTCAAACTGTGCATCTGATATTTCTGGCAATGTGGGTCACCTCTATGTCTTGTGAAATTTCTCATTTTCTGGTAAGACAATGTTTTATGTTTTGTGCAACTTCCTAGGTGTTTTGTTTTGTTTTTACTGTCTTTGATACTTTATCACTATAGTTTTGTAACTGCTCTTATAGATGCATAAGATATTTGTACTTTGTTCTTGTATCAAGTCCTTTTTTTACTTGTTCTGGTTTTTCATCTGTTTCACTTGAATTTTCTGCATAGAGTATAATTCTCTAGTACTCCTTGCTGTGTTTCTTTTCTATTATAATCTTTATACTTAATTTCCTTTATTAATTAATTGAATAGACTTTTAATGCAATAGTAATGACTTTTTCATTTTTGGCAAGTTGTTAATACTACATTTTTTTTTATCATTCCCAGAACTACTCATCTACTGATTTAAAAAATGTAGGAAAGAGCTTGAATTAATAAACAACTTCACCTAAATCAAGAAAGATTATAGGGTTATCACACACATCCGTACACAGGGCAAAATGAAACAGAAACACACACTCATGCAAACACAAAACAGTGCACATTTAAAACATTAAAAAATCTCATTATGATGAATAGTCCAGTCCAGAGCAATAGCCCAAAATTAACTTCCTAATTGTAATATAAACTGATACAAAGTCACCATTAGGAGAAACTGGGTGTGGCTATACTGTTTTTGGAACTTCTCATGGTTTTAATTATTTCAAAATAAAACATTTTTTAAAGAGCAAGAGACTCACTGGAGTCAGCCTGAGACTGTGAACTCACCAGGCTCACAACAAAGAGTCCCTGTGTGGTCTGGGAAAGAGCGTGCTTGGTCTGCGTCTTCCTCCGCCTCATTCTTCAAATTTCCTCCCAGCTCAGTGTAAAGGGGACAAAGGCAGGAACCAATCTGTCAAAGTACGCAGTACCAAACCTGCCAGAGCTGCGAGGAGGTCCACAGCAGACCGTACCGCTTCTCCATGCATGAAAATTTCCCTAGTGTATCCTGTGTGCTATACAGAGATATTCATAACCAGCTAAAATGCAGTACAGCTTTAGTCTCCCTTATCCTAAATACTTTAGGATAAAAGTGTTCAGATTCAGGTTACTTCAGATTATTGAATATTTATATACATACAACTGAGATATTCTGAACAAATGGGCAATTCATATACTGAATAAGCTGGAGAAAGAAGATACAAGATTTCATGGCGCTGCTCAGAAAGACAAACCATTTTATTTTTTTAAAATGTTAACAAAAAAGTAAAAAAAAATAATAATGAAACATTTCATAAACAAAATTTTATAATAACAAAACAATTTTCATAAAAATTAACAAACAAATTTCATAAAGACAAACTAATAGGAGACTAACAATAGTTAATACATTACATATTGTTTTCTCTAAAGTAGTTGCTCAGAATGCAAGATATGGGCATAAAAATTTGTCCAGTCGATATTAGCACAAACCTTCCTTTTTAATGACATAAGAGACACTAATAGCATAACTGCCTTGCATTTTCCCTTTTTCCCTACTGTCCTTTCCCCTTCCCCCTATCCTAATTCCTTTTTCTTTTTGAACAATTTCTTCCCATTTCACAATACCTATTGTACTTTTTCAACTTATTTACTCTTTCACTTTGTCAAACCAGGGAGACAATACAATGTTTATATATGTGAGTATGACTTATTTCACTTATGAGTATGGTCTCAAGTTGCATCCATTTACCTATAAAATTTCAAGTTTATTCTACTTATGGCTGAGTAGTATTCCAATGTATAAAAATACTACAACTTTTTTATCCGTTCCTCAGTTGATGGGTATTTGAGTTGCTTCCAAGATTTAACTATGACAAATTGTGTTGCTGTACACGTAGGTGCACATGAATCATTGTGGTGTGGTGTTTTTAATTCTTCAGGGAAGATACTCAGAAGGGGAATAGCTGGGTGGAATGGGACCTCCAATTCTAGTTTTTTGAGGGATTTCCACATTGATTGCCACAGCAGTTGTACCAGTTTACACTCCCACCAACAGTGGAGAAAGGCTTCATTTTCTCCACAGCCCCTCTAGCATTTGTTGTTGGCTGATTTCTTGATGATAGCCATTCTCTCTGGAGTGAGATGGAATCTAAGAAAGAGATGTTTCAATTTGCATCTCTCGAAGGACCAGTGTGTTGAATATTTTTCATATATTTATTTGCCATTTGTATTTCATTTGAGAAGTGTGTATTCTTCTTTGATGCCCATTTTTGATTGGGTCTTTCAATTTTGGGGGATCTGATTTTTTTCAGTTATTTATATATTCTAGGTTGAAGTCCTTTACTGAGGGACAATTGGCTAAATTTTTTTCCACTGTATGGATTATGTTTTAATTTTTTTGGTGATTATTTTGCTGTGCAAAAACTTTTCAATTAGATGAGATCCCAGTTGATTCTGTGAAATGTTTTATGTGCAGTTTGCGTTTTGCTCATGAACTCTCTGCCTGCATCTATCTGCTCAAGACTTCTACCTATTTCCTCTTCCAGTAGATTCAATGTTTCTGTTTTAATATTTAGACCTTTGATCCATTTCAACTTTAGTTCAGGGCATGGTGATAGACGTGAGTCTGCTTTTAGTGTTTGGCCTGTAGACATCCACTTATTCAAGACCGTTTATTTAAAAGGCTCTTTCATTCAGTAAACATGTTTGGCCCCTTTGTCATAACTAAGGTGGCTAAGGGTATTGGTAGTTGTGTCTGCATCTTCTAATCTGTTCTACCGGTCCTTGGATTTTTTTTTTTTTTTTGCCAGTATCATGCTGATTTTATCACAGTAGCTTCATAGTATAATTTTGACTCAGGGATGGTGATGCCTCCTGCCTTGATGCCTCCTGTTGGCCAGAATTGCCTTTGCTATTTGTTATGATTTGTGTCTGGATGTTTCCCCAAAGACTCATGCAGTCATAGAGTGGGCTTGTAGAGTTTATGATTGATTCATGTTCCAATGCTGGAATTATGGGTGTGAGTGCTACACTTGTACTGGGCTGGATAGTTTGCATACAATGTAAAGGAGGGAAAAAGTCTTGCTTTCTGCACTCCTCCATTTTGCTCTTGCTCATTTGCTGTCTTCCCCGACCATGAAATATTTCCCTCTGCCATGTGACACTCCATAGGCCTTGGAGCCAGCCAAATATGGACTGGTATCTCCACAAACTGTGAGCTTAATAAATCTTTCCTTCCTTAACTTTGGGCATTGGGTGTTTTGCTTCAGCAATAAAAAAAAAAAAAAGGAACTAAGACACTATTCTAGGTCTCTTCTTGTTCCAGATGAATTTTAGGAATGTTTCCTCTGGTTCTTTGAGATATGCCAATGATATTTCAATCGGGCTTGCATTAAATCTGAATAACAGTTTTGGAAGTAAGGCCATTCTCACTGTGTTCACTCTTACTATCCATGAACAGGAGACATATTTTCATTTTCTCATATAGGCTTTGACCTCCTTTTTTAGAATACTGTAATTTTCTATGTACAGAGGTTTTACTTGCTTAGTTAGACTGATTCTTAAGTATTTAATTTTCTTGGATGCTATTGTAAAGGGCGTGATTTCCCCATTTTCTTTCTCAGTGAGTTTGTTGCTTCTGTACAGAAACGCTATAAATTTTTGAGTGTCAGCTTTGTATTCAGCTGCACTACTGAATTTGGTAACTAAATATAGAAGTTTTTGGTGGAGTTTTTGATGTCTTCTATGTGGAGTATCATGTCATCTGCAAATAATGATAATTTAACTTCTTCCTTTCCTATCCTTATTCCTTTTATTTCTCTCTCTTGTTTAATTGCTCTGGCTAGGATTTCCAGAACTACATTAATAAGAGTGGTGATAGCAGGCACTCTTGTCTTGTTCTTAATTTTAGAGTGAAACCTTTCAGTTATTGTCCAAATTTGCTGTAGGTTTGTTGGAGATGGCTTTTATGAGATTGAGATAAATACCATCTATTTAGATTTTCTGTAGGGTTTTTATTATGAATGAGTGTTGAACTTTATCAAATATCAAAAGCATTTTTTGTATCTATTGAGATGATTATGTAATTTTTGTCTTTGGGTCTGTTGATATGCTGTATTACATTTATTGATTTGCATATGTTGAACCACCCTTGCATTGCTGGGGTGAATCCCACTTGAACATAGGGTATAATTTTCTTGATGATTTACAACATTCTGTTGTTAGTATCTTAGTGAGGATTTTGCATTTATTTTCATTATGGAGATTGTTCTGTAATTATCTTTTTTGGTTGGGTCTTCCTCTGTTTTTGGTATCAGGTTAATACTGGCTTCCAGGAATGAGTTAGGGGGTTTTACTTACCTTCAGTTTTATTACAGATTTTGGGGATATTGCTATTAAATATTATCTAAATTTCTTATAGAATTCAGCACTGAATCCATCAGGACATGGGATTTTATTTGTTGATAAGTTGTTAAGTACATTTTTAATTTCATTGATGAAATTTAGAACTTATTTTCTTCTTGATTCAGCACTGGTAATTCATATGTATGTGCAATCTGTGCATCTCTTCTGTGTTTTCCACTCCATGAGAGTAATGATTTTCAAAGTAGGTATTGATGATCTCCTGAATATTCACAGGAACTCTAGGGATTCATCATTTACATTTCTTATTGCATGAATTTGAATCGTTTATCCTTTTTTGGTGAGATTGGCTAAAGTTTTATCAATTTATTTACTTTTCTAAAGAAACAACTCTTTGATTAATTAATTCTTTGTTTTGTTTTTTTTAGTGTCAATTTCATTCATTTTTGCTTGGATCTTTATAATTTCCTTCCTTTTCTGGGTTTGGGCTTGACTTGCTCTTCCTTTTCTAGAAGAGCAACATTAGGTTGCTTATTAGCTTAAGTTGCAACATTAGATTGTTTATTTGTATTCCTTCTGTTTTCCTGATGGGGGGATTCACTGCTCTAAATTTTCCTCTTAGTGCTGCTTTCATATTTTCCCACAGGTCCCAGTATACTGTATCTGCATTTTCATTTAATTTCTTTCTTTAAAATCATTTGTAACCCATTGGATGTTGAAGAGGTTGTTTCTTAACTTCCATGTGTTTGTGGAGGTTTTTTGGTTTCTCTTGCCATTAATTTCCAATTTGATTGTACTATGGTAATTGTTATGGTTTGAAGGTTATTTTTGCAAGGGAAAACATATATAATACAGGACACATATATTATAAGCTTATTTATAATAGTCAGCCAAAGAATGATATACAAGAGAGTACAGGGAATCTCTCCATATACTCAGACCAGGGAATCCCGCTGAGGCACTGGACCCCACTCTAATGTCTTTAATGAGTCCAGTTGAATGCCTAGAGCCCATAAAAATGCCTCCCATGAATCCAACCAGAGGCTCAGAATACATGACAACTCATGCACGCCTGTTTCATGGATCTGCACTGGAAACCCCAAAGGTCAGTGGTGGAATCTAGATAGTCTGTGCCATAGAGATGAAGGTTCTGTACTAGCAGGCTGAGGGATCTACACTGGAGCCAGGAAGCAATGCTCAAAGTAAGAAACAGAGCTCTCCTGAAAGGTATCACAGCCATCCTCAGCAACAGTGAGGTCCTGAGCTCCTCCAGTGATCAGGATGGCTAAGTTCCCATCAGGAAAGCCAATGCAGCAAGCTTCTCCAGAAGACTGGCAGTGCACCATCCTCCCCTCCAGAGCTAGGAAGTGATGCTCAGTGTGGGGACCAGAGCTCCCCCAAAGTGGACTGAAACTATTCTCAGTGCCAACCATTTCCTGACCTCCTCAGAAGATGAAAAGCCTGAGCCAAGTTCCTCAGGAAAGCTACCATAAGAATCTCCTCCAAAAGAAGCAACAGCTCCTTACAGCTTCTACCAACTCCTTTCTCAGTTCCTAACAGCCTCACTTCTCCAGTTCTGTCTCTTATGCTGCGGGCAGTAATCTCCAGATGGGCTTCCCACACCTAGCACCACTCTTTCTTAGTTCAGCTGAGGGCTATAAATTGACCAGCAGTTTGATAATCTACATGGAATAATTTCAATTCTTTTGTATTTACTTAAGCATGTTTTATGCCTAGTTATTTGGTCTATTTTAGAGGATGTCCTATGTACAGCTGAGAAGCATGTGTATTCTGCTTATGTTAGGTGGAACAATCTGTAAATATCCCTTTATTCACAGGTTTGGTTCAGTTTCAAAATTTCATTGTTTATTTTTTTGGTCTGGTTGATCTATCTTTCTGTGACAGTGGGGTATTATGGCTCCCCATTACAATTGTGTTACTGTTCCTGTGATTTTTCATCTCTATTAATATCTGTCTATATAGTTGGATGCTTCTACTTTTGGTGCATACATATTTATGATTGTTATCTCCTCCTCTGTAAGTTTTCCCGTAACAATTATATAGTGACCTTATTTACCTTTTTAATTCATTCTTGGTTTGAAATTCACATTGCCTGCAAACAAAATAGCTACCACTGCTTTTTTCTGGATTCCTATTCCATCTTTTGACTTTTAGTATTATTTTCCAACTTTTGACTTTCAGTCTATGAATTTCTTTCAGAGTTAAATGTATTGCTTGTGTACAGCATATTATTTGTTCTTGTTTCTTGATCCAATCTGCTAATCTGTTTCTTTTGATTGGTGAATTGAGGTCATTTACATTGATGGTTATAACTGATGTGTATTGGCTTATTTTTGTCATGTTATTTTCCTGCTATTGGTTCTCTCCTTTTACTGTCTATTTAATTACTTGCCCTGCTTGGTGGTTTCTTTGTGTTGTTGTTCTTGGAATTGTGGTCATTTTTATCTTTGTTGAAAGTATCTTTCAGTACTGTTTGTAGTGTTGCTTTGTTGGCCATGAATTTTTTCAGTTGTTTTTTGTCATGGAAGTATCTTATTTCTCTATTAATTTTGAAAGATCATTTTACATGGTACATCAATCTGGGTTGAAAGATGGTTTCTTTAAAGACTTGAAATACTTCACTCCAAGGTCTTCTTGACTTGAGGGCTTGTGTGAAGAAGTCTACCATGATTCTGATGGGCTTTCCTTTATAGGTGACCTGTTTGTTTTCTCTAACAACTTTTAGTATTTTGTTCTTTTGCTGAATTTCTGGGATTTTGATAATTATATGTCAGGGTGTAGATTTATTTTGGTTATGGATAATTGGAGTTCTATATGCCTCACTTAACTGTGAGATGGTTTTCCCCTGCTTGGGAAATTTTCAGCTATTACTTCTTCAAATAGGTTTCTATGTCATTTGTGTTGACCCTTGCTTTTCCATTGACATCAGTCAGTATTGTATTATTTTTATTTGCACTGTCTTGCATCCATTGAGTTGTTATTTCCTGGTCTTTTGTTATTTTCAAGAGATCTTTCCTTTCATAACTGCCAGCCACATTCCTATCTTCAAAGCCTGAGAGCCTGTCTTCAGTTTTATTCAAGCAATGTTGCCAGCTTTTAAATAATATTTTTAATTTCCTGGATATCCGTTTGAATCCCTTTCATGCACTCTATTTCTTTCCTACATTGATCATTCCTGCTTTCCATTCTCTTCCTGTCATCACCTATTTCTTATCTATCTCTACTCTAGATTTTCTAAACAATTCCCTTATGAATTTTGACTTTTATTTTTTAACTGAAAGATTATTTCTGATCTGACTTCCTCTATAGCCTCATGTATATTTCTCTTTACTTAAGTTTCTATCATTTCAGAAATGTTAGGTGTGTGCCTTTCAATTTTTTCTATCTTTTTGACTCCTGGGCTTGTTCTGGGTGAACTGGAGGTCTGAGGTCACATTTTTCTTGTGCATCTTGTCATTTTCTGTTTCAAAAGTTTTTGTTTTGTTTTCTGTGTTAATTTTTATAAAATTTTTTAGTAGGTAGCTATATCACATACTACAAAGACCTCTTTAGGTAAGGTTTGTTCTTCAGGGACGTCTTCTATATGTAGGAGTTTCTTTGTGTCTGTCTTAAGATTCTACCTTTCTAATTACTTAAGATAGATATTTTAGTATCTGTTTGGCTCAGTCCTCAGTCCTTTGGTGATGGGGTGTGGTGGGATTATTACCCCAGAACTTCCAAGGCTTATTATACAAGTGAGAACAACTGAGTAAAGCAGATGTGACACCCTAGCTGAAGTGACATAGTTAGCACTCACCATAACATGAACACGGTTTAGAATTTGACAAACTATGTAAATATTAATCTTGTACCTGTAATCACAGAAGCAAAATCTATAGTTATATAAGAGAACCAATCGTACATTGAGAGCTTGTGTGCAAAGTGCTTCCCCTTGGTAGAATTTTTTTACCCTGTGGTGGGGAAATTTAAGAAGGATAGTGGCTAGAACAGAGATAGCTGAAAAGAAATAAAGTAGAAGCCATGTTGGAGCATGAAGGGTGGTCATGGAAACTTTGGGAAGCTAGAAAACAATGAAGAAGAGAAAGAATAAAGGAGTAACCAAGGGACTATTGAAGTTGACCAGGAAAAGTCTCTCTACTTTTTCACTCATATGAAAGTATGAGTAAGTCTAGAGAGGTAAATTGGGGAAATAGGGAAAGAAGATAAATTAGAATGGAAATATAGGTAAAGAAAATTAAAAACTGGAAAATGAACTGGAAACAAACCAGCCAATGAAAGAGGAGAAATGAAATAAAATTTAAAAAGCCACAGAATTCCTGTGGTGTCCATCAAGAGTCCAAAATGATTAGACAACACTTCCAAGCTTGCAGTAGATTTTGTGCTGGATTTGAGCTGATCTTGGCCTCCACGTGTGGAGATGTGGGACAGAGTCTTCAGCCAGTAGTTTCCATATGTCCCTTAGCAGCCTCCCACTCTTTACCTTGTTCTTCTTGGTGGAGTCTCACTCCCAGTTGCTGTGTTGTTTACAGACAGACACACGGGGCCATTCCCAATCCTGTGCACCTTTGGCTCTTCCTGGTCCTTGCTCAGTGTTTTATGTTTCTCTTTTGCTGGCACGTCTCTGTCCTCTCAGGTCATTCATTTCAGGGTGTGTTGGAATGCTGTGATATGGTCTGATCCTCTGCTCTTAATGTTGCAGTCCAAAGCTGCTCAATCCCAATTCTTACTCCTCTCCTGAGGTGGGGTGCTAACTTCCCGTTCATTGCTCTACAAGTTCCAATACCACTTTTACCCAACTGTGCTGTAGTCTGTAACTTCTTCAGGTGAGATGAGAGGGTGCTGTGGGATGACTTCTGTTCCTGCTCTCAGCAGCTTGAGGAGAGCCCTGGTCTGCACAGTCCTGAGGAGCAATACTGTTTAATTCCCTGCACTTCTCTAACCACAGGTCACAGGGGAGGGGTTAGCTGTTTCATTCACTAAACACCCCTGTAGTCTTTAATCTTGTTGCTGGAAGTTCCAGTTAGTGCTCTGGTCATAGAAGGAATAGGAAGAAAAGAAGAGAGAAATAGAAAAGAAAGAAAAGGAAAGGAAAGAGGAAAACTGATTGTCAGGGAATGAGCAGTTTGTGTCAGTAGAATTTTCTGCTGGATTATAACATCTTCTGTTTGGAGGAAGGCAGAAGAAGCAGGGAAACTTATACCCCAAGTCTATCCTGTATGGCTTGATTTGGCCACATTATTTTAGTATATGCTTTTCTTCTTCTTCTTCCCCTCCTCCTTCTTCTTCTAAGATTCCAAGTATGGCAGGCAGTCATCCCAATTTGGTGACCCACTGGCAACCAGGTGGACTGGCTGACCCTTTTATTAAGCCCTGTATCTACATTTTGCTTGATCTATTAGTCTCTTATGTCAGATCAATTTTAGTTTCAGGGTATATGTCCTTTCTCTTTTTTCCAACTACTTGTGTTTTAGTTGAATTTCTCTGAGTAGCTCTGAATGAGGCTTCTCCTATATTCAGCTATGTTTTCTCCTCCCTGAAAAACTATTTAAAACTCAAGAATTTTCCATTAAAATTCTTGGACTACAATTTGGTAGCTGGTAACTGAAAGCACAAAGACAGCAACTGGTAGGGGTGGGGGAGGTCTTCACTCCCATTCTGTAAATTCTATTTTTACACTAATAGGCTTTGGATAAAAGTTCAGACATTTTAAGACTGAAACACCACTTCTGGCTTGCATAGGAGGAGATTTTTCTTCATTTGTTCTGACCTTCAAAATTGTGGATGTGAACTGTGCATCCTTTAAAAAGTAATTTGGTTTTTCATCTATAACAATTTGCTAACCCCCCAAAGTGGAGCAAACTCTTGAGTGCAAGCTGTAATTTGTGTTTCTGAAAGTATGCTCATAGTTGTGAAAATTCTAGTGTCATATTTGGCATTTGTCCAACCCTAATCACATTTTCTATGTGGCTCTGATAATTTAATTTATATGTGTTTTTCATCTTTCTGTACTCTTAACTTTTTAAGGGCATGATTATATTACTCTACATTTACTTTCCATTCTCTCAAAGTGCTTTGAGCCATTTGGCTTTAAAATTCCATGCTATGCCCATTTGTTTATTCTCTATTCATGCACTGGGTGTGCTCGTCCTCCTCAGAATGGGTGAGCCTCAACAGACTTCATGCTAAAGATGAGCTGTTCACTTAGACATGACTCATACATGCTGTTTGAGAAAACCACTTTTAGCTTCATGTCATCTGATTCACATAGCCATACTGACTCTATGTCACCTTCCACCCACAAGAGGATCTAAATTGTCCCTTAATTCCTTGCTCTTTCTCTCTCTCACCCTCCCCCTTCTCACCTCCCCATTTATCTTCCTCCCTAGGTCCTCTCCATCCCATCTTCTAGTACTTCCTACTCTTTACATTGTGATGATAGGCTGCTGAGGCAATACCTGTACAGCTCAAAACACTTTACCTGTCACAAGTGGACACAAACACTGTGTGAACATTCCCATAATGTCCCATAGCCAGTCAAGCAACTTCTCTGTTTCTTCCTTTCTTGCAGTATGTGGTCCCAGTGACTGATTCTGGTTGGCCCTATCCTGTGCATTTCATATCCTGTCCCTTCTTTATGTGGTCATATTATGCTTCGGCCACCCTAAATCTCTTGCTGTTTCCCATCTTGACTTTCCCACCATATCACACATACTCTTTCCTTATTTTTCTTAATTGAATGGCAGATAGACATCTAAATTTTTAGGCCCAACTCTCCCAGATCCTTCTGTCAGAAGCCATGAACACTTTAATGACATCTGTGGAGATAACACCTTCCTACAGGGTGCTGTTCTTATTTATTCAATTATTTATTGGGTGGAATTACAGTTTGCTAATCTTGAGCCAGTATTCTTGTGCTTCTAGAGGGCAGGAATATTCTTCTTCCTGCTGTTGAACATTGCTTCCCAGGTAATACCTTTCCAGCTAATGCTGGCTGAACGGAAGATCTTTACTTCTGCTTCTGAAGTAGGCATCTCCTCCTCCATTCTGTGTGCTTCCGCTACAACCCAGAGATTCTGTAACTCTCCAGGTTGATAACAATGAGTAGGAAGATGAATAGAACCAGTGCATATTAAGAACTTGAAAGTATCCCACTAAAATTTGTTAGAGCCTTTCATAAACATATGCCTTCATTAAGGGAAGAAAATGTAATGTTGACAAAGCTCCTTTTCTAACCTATATTTGAAATGAAATTTATGCATGTATAACCCTCTGAGTATTTTTATCCTCTGTAAGTTGAAAGTCCTGAATCTAAACACGATGGTAGTTTGCAAATGTGGATGTGTGATGCAAGCACATTCCACTTCTAGCCATGAGAGAACAGCTTGTAGCAATCATCCAAACAAGGAGATCATATAGAAAGCTGCATAAAACACACACACATAAAAACATCTGTCTGAAAGCATCTGAAAGCTAGAAACACATCCAGGGCTTGTGAGGCCAAAATCCCTTAGAGGAAGGAACCTCATTGAGGTGGGCCCAATATTTTATGTGCTTTTCCCCTTGAGCATGGCTGCCGATATATAGCTGCCTAAATGAAGGAACAAAACAAGCCCAGGGGGAAGTAGGATCCGGGAACTAGCAAAACAGACAGAGTGAATATTTTTTGGAGGCACGCTTGGCACTGAATTCTTGGCTTCGATTCAGCATCACTGACACCAAGCAAAATGTGGCTCCATAGAGAATGAGAAGCTAGATAGAGTTGTCAATGTTTTTGTGTGCTGCAGAGATAAAACTGCAGTTCAGGGATTGGTGGTGTGAAGGACTGTGAGAAGCACTGCTGTCTCTCTGTTGGCAGCCATGAAGGTTTAGACCCCAGAAAGACCAGAGCTTACAAAGGTGGACCAGGACTGGAGCCAGAGAAAGGCCAGAGTTCATAAAGACAGACCAGGAATAGTAATAGACTTCAGCTCACAAGCAAAGATGAGAGCTCATAAAGATAGAACAGAAAAGAGATGGACCAGATGTCTCCTACAGAGACATTTCCACTGAGAATCAGATCAATTGCTGATGGCATTTGAGATGTTTTCTTCTGCCTCTAATACCAGCAATAAGTTAAATGAAGTCTCTCATGAAAGAATATATTATCAAAAAAACTCTGTTTTCTTTGTAATCATAATGTTCAGCTTTCAATAAAAATAGAATTATAAGCTTTGCAAGTGATAGAACGAGAGAAAATAAAGGAGAAAAAAGAGGAAGTGACAATAAAACAACTAAATTTATCAGACATGAGAGTCAAAGAACTATGGTTAATGTATTCAAGAAACAGACACGTTAATAGGATAATTTTGCCTGCAATCTGTATCAAAGCTTCAGATGGAATTTCTAAAGAATAACTCATAATTGGAATTAAGAATTGAAGCAATAAATGCTTTTAACAGCAAATTATTCTCAGCTGAGACAAAGATTATGAACCAAAAGCAAACATTGTCTGAAGCATAGACAGGAAAAAATAAGTGACAAAGTACAGGATTTAAGAGAGACATGTGATATGAAAAAAAGTTTAGAGCATTTGTAATTGAAGTCCTATGAATGTTGGAAGAAATAGATATGAAGGGATATTTGAAGAGATAATGGCTGAGAATATTTAAAAACTAAAAAAAATATAAAGATATAGACCCAAGGAGTGTTAAAAAATAAATGTACAGTACTATGGAAATTAGTATGGAGATTCCTCAAAAAACTAGGATTAGAGGTCCCATTTGACCCAACTATACCCCTTCTGGATATTTTTCCAGAAGAACTGAAAATATCATACCACAGTGATATACGTGCACCCATATATATAGCAGCGCAATTTGTCATAGCTACATCTTGGAAACAACCCTAATGCCCATCAACCAAGAAATAGGTAAAAAGAGATAGGTTTTTAAAAATATATATAATGGAGTACTACTCAGGCGTAAAGAAGGATAAACTTGAGCCTTTTATAGGTAAATAGATGCAATTTGAGACCATATGCATGAGTGAAATAAATCAGACCCACATGGGTAAATATCATATTGTCTCACTAGTGTGAGAAACTGAATGAGTAAATAAGATCCAAAAGGTAAAATAGATATTGTGAATTGGGAA
Organism: Dinomys branickii; assembly: GCA_004027595.1. Taxonomy (NCBI): domain Eukaryota; kingdom Metazoa; phylum Chordata; class Mammalia; order Rodentia; family Dinomyidae; genus Dinomys; species Dinomys branickii. The sequence continues at coordinate 89,008 of PVLD010004064.1, forward strand.
GAAACTGTTCAACAGAAAAGAGAAACTAATGAGGGAAATAGGAAAGGAAGGGAAGGAAAAATGGAAAAAATACACACACACACACACACACACACACACACACATACACACACATATACACGAAACCTTTAAGTTAATCTTTAACTTAAGATAATTATGTAGCTAGTTTTTCTTAGTTCATTGGAAGGAAAGGTTTGTGCTAATATTGTTTGGACAACATTTCATGTCTAGATCTTGTACTCTGAGTAACTACTGTGAGGATAACAATAGGCAATGTATTTGCTTTTTGACTTTTTGAGACAGGGACTTGTTATGCAGTTCAGGTTGGCCTTGAGCTCACTTTGCAGCCCAGGATGGTCTTAAACTTTCAATGATCCTCCTGCCTCAACCTCTCGAGTGTGGGGATTACAGGCATGCACCACCAGGCATGACTCAATGTATTAATTATTATTACTCTTATATAGCCTGATTTGAAACTGTTCAATTTTATTTCTATTTTTCTTCTTCTCTTTAAAATAAAATATAAATACATAAACATCTATACATATTATATTAATTCTATTTTCTAAAAAAGGAGAATAATCTTAAAATGAGGCAAAGGAAAAATATATATCACCTTTATGGAGGAACAAGTGAGACTGAGAGCTACCTTTTAGTAGAGCAGGAGAATGCACAGAATGACAGAATGTCATATCTAAAATTTTAAAGTAATCATAAAACTAGAAGTTAATAGCAAAAAGAACTTTCCAAAAGTATAAGCCATGAGCAGCCACTCAAAGCCTGACAGTCCACTTACTCCTCCAAGGACTCGTAATTTTAGGAGAGATAAGGGACTCTGAGGATTAAAACCAAAACAAAACAATGTAGGAAGCAGATTAGGGAAGAAAGCAGCACTGGGGCAAGCAACACACACAGGATATCAAACACCAAAGACAATGTGCCAAGGGCACAATGACCTTGTACCAAAATGCTGCTCCTCCATGTAAATACATGTAAATATAAATGCACGTGCATGAGGAAAAAGCCACCTCTGCCAATTTTTTCAGGACCCAGGTTTTAGACAAGGCTTTGAAAACAGCTCTGCAGATCAAAGCTGACCTGCCACATGCTGTTGCAAATAAAGTCCCTCTGAAACCCAGAAAGGAAGCTATAGTTCTGTATTTTCTTTTACAGAACTATAAATAGATGTATTTTCTGTATCCAGATAACTAAAGAAACACTACCATGGTATATCCAAAAATATAGAAAGCCTTCACCAATATAAATAGATCTACGTATTAACTTTTAGAAGTTGAAAACTATTGACAATTTCATACTCCACATTAAGAAGGAAGACATTACACCTGCCCATCACTCCATAGTTCTTTACTGAACATCCCATTACATTTATACACATAATCACTTACACTAGAAAATGTAGCATAGCACCCCATGGCAATCAAAACCTAAAGCAAAATTTATAGTGTTCTAGAAAAAATCAAAGCAGAAATTTTTGCCAAGAAAAATGCACCCAAAGAAATAGTAAATGTAGATTTTCAGGATATAGGATTGCATAAATATTTAGAAAGTGATAAAGAACTCAGGAAAGATTATATGTGGGGTACATCAAAATTAATATTATCATATAAAACAATAATAATCTCATTTTGCTTAAAATGTATTTAATTAAGTGATGAAATTAATAGTATATAAAATACTTAAGATTTCTAAAGTTGCACCTGTAAAATTGAGAAAAATACCTCTATTAGACTTCACATATTATGACTACTGGATAGGTAGCCAATAAAATAATGAAAGAATAGAATAAAATAAATATAAATATTTTACTATGTAAAAGAAAGGAAGGAGAGAGAAGAAAAGGAACACAGAATAAAAGTAGAGAGTTTAATGAATCATTGGTAATTTTAATTTAGATGCAAATAGATCAGGTAATTAAAATACAAAGATTATCAGATGGAATTAAATACCCCTAGAGAAATATTGTGAGAGTTCTATGGAGATATTGGTCACCAAATCTTGCAAGTAAAGAAAAAATTAAAATACTATCTCAAAGAAAAACAGGTATAGCTTAACAATATCAGGTGTAGTAAACTTTGAAGCAAGAATTAGTAGAATGTGAAGGAAATTTCACAATGTTATACATTTCCTTACTGGGGAATATAGTACATACAGTTTTGGTGGACATAAAACTATAACTTTAATATATAATTTAATAATTGATAGAACTAAGAGGAAAGAAAAACATGATAGCCAAGTTGGGATCATCTCAAGGGTATTCTTGGTATTCAATGTAATCAGAGATTAAACAAAATCAGCAAGGTTATAAACAGTCTGAACAATAATAAATTTAGCCTAATGGCATCTAGAAGACATTGCATGGAATTGACCATATCCTGGAATATGAAACCTGTCTTTCACTCTAAGAGTGAAAATCATTCAGAATTCATTGTCTAAATGTAGTGAAATTAAACTAGAAATTCATTAGTAGCTAAGTAGGGATCTGTAAATGTTGTACATATATAAACTTATTTTTATTAGTAGATGTTTGTGATGCAAAATAAGTACATTCTCCTTGAGGAGCTGGCACATACCCATATAGAATCTTGACAACTTTTATTCGCTCTTACCAACCACCCTTCCTTTTCCCTCTTTCTCCAGATTCCCAGCCCATCCCCACAGGGTGTATCTTGCTGGTTCCTACCATCACACTTTATTTTGCCTTCTAGGTTATTTATATTTTCAGTTTCTTGTATTAAAGAAACCATGTAACACTTATCTTTCTGTGTCTGATTTATTTCACTTAGCATTATTGCCTCAAGATCCATGCATCTTTCTGCACATGACTCACATCTGTCACACTTTGTATCAAAGTAGCACTCCTTTGTGTATACACCACATTCCTTTATCCATTCCTCTGTGATGCTTCCAAACTTGGCTACTGGAATTGTGCTCCGATATACCTTTAGCCATCTGCTTTTTGACAAAGAAACTAAAACATACAGTAGAGAAAAGATAGCCTCTTTACAAAATGGTGCTGGGAAAACTGGTTGCAACATATAGAAGAATGACTCTAGGTCAATACATCTCACTCTGTGCTAAAAGCAAGTGAAAATGTATCAAAGACCAAGGTATGAAAACAGAATCATTGAATCTACTGGAAGAAAGCATTAGTGAAACCCCCGATGGCATTAGGCATGGGGAAGGACTTCCTGAACAGAATCATAGTTGCATAAAGTATAGTACCAGGAAGCGACAAATGGGATTGTATCAGATTGACAAGCTTCTCTACAGCAAAGGAGAAAAATTCAGACTGCAGACAATTTACAGAACGGGAAAACATGTTTTCTTTTTTTTTTTTTTTTTTTTTTCCGGGACAGGGGATAGAACTCAGGGCCCTAGTGCTTAGCGGCAAGCACTTAGCCCACTGAGCTGTACCTCCAGCCCGAGGAAAACATGTTTTCCAGCCACTCTTTGTAATGTATAACAGAAAAATCTCAAGAATATTAGACCCCCCCCAATAAAAGACCCCTTCTAAATTGGGCAATTAAAATGAACAGACACTTTTCCAAGGAAGAAGTACCAATGGACAAGTACATGAAAAAATGTTCAGCATCACCGGTCACTTCAAGAAATGCAAATCAGAACCATGCTGAGATTCTGTCTTACTCCAGTGAGATAACACCATGAAAGAGGCTGGTGGAGAACAGCTGCTCATCTTGGGGCATCCAGGAAGCAGTGAATCCACAAAGACGTCATATACCGACACCAGAGCCCTGCCTATTACCTTTATTGTCATCCCTTCCAGCTGCTGACAGCACGTGAATCATGGTTTTGCCCTGTAAGTAACCCCTGATTCACTCGCTCACCACACACGGAAAAGATAAGCCCTTACTAATTAATCTTGTTAAGCATTTAGCAATTAGCAGTATCTCGGTAGAATTTTTCTCCTAGAATAGTTCCCCTGTAGACATTCCCCAAATAACTGTACCAATATACTTAAAATTTTTAGCCCTCATAATAACTGTTTCAGGTTTTATAATTCCAATAGAATTAAATTTAATAACTTATAACCTAAAAACTAATTATTCAACCAGAACAGCTTTGGGGGGGACCTTCATTGATAAACCATAACAAGGAGAAAGATATTCAATGAAATATTGAAATTATCGTATTTCAGTATATAATGGAAAGCAGACCGACATAATCATGCTTGCTCTTATATTTACAAGAAACAACAACTTTTAATTGATTAGTCCACATTTTGTTCAGTTTTGATGGTTTGGAAGGGGAAAGATATAAGAATATTTTGATATACAAGTGGCATCACGCATATTACAATTATAATTATAATACAGATTGACATAAGTGTGTTGTATTCCTACGCTTGTTTGGTAACATGTGCCATGGAATTTATGGTCCAAAATTGTGAACAACTGTTAATAAATGGACCAGAAAAAGTATATGCTTCACTTAACCTACATGATGAATACATTTGTGGTTAATTTATTTCATAGTTTTAAATTTCAGTAAAAAAAAGCTTTGTTTCCAAAAAACATTAGGTTCAAGGTTCAGGTACTCTTCTTCCTAGAGTAATGTTAACAGGACCATTGATTGTCCAGTATGAAGGGCATAGAACAGCTATCGCAAGGGACTGGCCTGTGATTTTAGTGTACCCTCCACCCCTGGATTCAACCCACAGTAATTGGAACTCAAACATTGCCAAATGAATTTGATCATGGTATTTGAGACTACTGGCTAATATACATCAAGCTTCATATAAATTTAATGAGGTCAAACAGTTTTCTGTTTAATGGAAACAACAGAATAACGTTCACTTATGTTTGTTGCTCATTTAATCACTTTAAAAGAACATTCCAAACTCTCCTCAAAAACCCTTATAGTGTAATAATCTCCACTTTTCAGAAGAACTTAGGATTTCTTTGAGCCAAATCTTTAAACTGCAAGATGGAATTGATCTCTTATTTACTTGTGAATTTTTACTATGACAGTCAGAGAGAAGTTTGACCTGCTCAACCCTGGAGTAGAGCACATTTTCAACATCTTGCCGCTCGCCGTCTTCTTGGCTGGCTTCAGCGCAGGAGGCAGCGCGGTGCACCCTGGTTCTCTGTGGCCATTTCCTTTGGCTTTGTTGTGTGTATTCCACAGGCAGTGATTACTTCTCCCTGGCCTGTATGTCTCTGTGCAGCCAGCCTGTCTTCAGATGTGAACACGGAATTTCTTGGGGTTGATGTGATATATTAAGGAACTTTGTTCCCTGCCGAAGGCAACCATCTGTTACCAAGTGCTGACACATTTGTTCTGATAGCATCACTGGGAAGAAGCCTAACAGAATAGCAGTGGGTTGGTGACAGAGAGCAGGGAATAACACAGAAGCTCCGTGAGAACACCAAGGGATTTTCTGCAGGAATAGCAAAGAGGTAGAGTACTCCCAGGAAGGCTCTGGGCTGGGCCGTGGTGCTGAGACATCAGCTAAAATGAAGAGTGCATCAGTGTCCCCCTTCTCTTGCCTTGGGGAATGTGAGAGGTGGGGACCACCTTGGGAAAGCTCGAGATAGCACTGGCAGACTCAGAACTCCCTTTAGAATGAACAATTTTGATATAAAAAGTCAGCATCAAATTGGATACAATTGGATACCTCTCACCTTCTAGGAGGCATGTCTGAGAACTAGCTGGTTCTCCCATCAAGCAAGTTCTCAGGATGTGGGGGTCAAAGGCATGGTGGGGCAGCCTGGGAGCAGGCATGCACAAGAGATATGGAGACAGCTTTCAGGGGGCAGGCACTAAATCAAGCACGAGAGGGTACTGTGCTAACCAGAATAACACCCCCCCAAAAACACATTGGACTCCCTGGACTCTGTGGATATGTAATATTACATGGCAAGAGGAAATAAAAAATGCTTATAAAGCCAAGTTTACTTATCAGCTAAACCTGAGAATAGGGGATGATTCTGGCACTTGTGGATCAGCCAGTACGATCAGAGATGTCCTACAAGGTGATGGAAAGAGGTAGAAGAGGAAGGATTAGGACACAGTTTGCCAATGACTCCATCTGCCATCACTGGTGGCTTTGCCCATACAAGAGGGCAGGAGTCATGCAGGGCTGACACATCTTCAAGCTGGAAAGAAGAGTATGGATTTATTCCTGATCCTTTCAGAGGCACACAGCCCTGTGGAGACCTTAATTTCAGCCCAGGAGACCCACTTCAGGCCTGTGATTTCTAGAGCTGTGTGATGGGAATTTTGTGTTTTACAAGCACCTGTATGTGTTCAACAACAGAACACTAAAACAGAGCCTCTGATGCTTTTCTAGATGTTGTGCCTGATGGCAGACAGAGCACAGGATAGAAACTGAGCAGCAGTGTCTTGGTGGTAAGAAAGAAGGATGCTTCATGACTGAATGTGTTTGCTATGTTGAATGCTATCCTAATTTGAGCTCTCCCAATTTAGATACAGTGGGGACTAAAATCCTCCTCTTCTGGGAGAATACAGAGTTCTGGTGAGGAGGGAATTATAAACAGTGTCTGTGTAGATAAGTTTTGCCATGGTATGAAGAATTCTGTGTCAGGCAGGTGCTGCATTTAACATTTGTCAGAGTAGAATGATTTTAAGGGACAAAGCCAAGAACAATACTTTAAGGAGGGCAGGAGATTGATGGAAGGGAATGAGTCCATCAAATGCCCTTTACCTTATCCATGCATTTACCAAAACTGTTCTAGGAGCTGTGCTCAGTGTATAAAGTTTGAAAAGAAAGCCAAACTTAGTTTGTGCTCTCAAGAAGTTTATTATCCATAAAAGGAGGTAATCATGAGAATAATTAAAATACAGCATATGTCAAATGGTCCCTCACTGGCATTGAAGGGACACAAGGAGACAGGGTGGGGCTAAGAGTGTGAAGTGGGGAAAATAACCAGTGATGTTTCACAGAATCCTCATCTTGCCTGGGTGCTCTCACCACATATGTGCGCACTCAGTCTGTTCTTGTAAAAACAGGCATTTCACTCATTTTTCTTACTTACTTGTCTCCCTTTGTTGTTTATCACCCTAAGGAAGGCAGTTTTATTTTTTTTTTTTTTAAATCCAAACAATTTTCTATGGGCCAAATTCTCACACCTTCCCTAACTCATGTATTAAAACTCTCAGTGTGTTGGTACTAAGATGCAAAACTCACTTGGGTCATAATTGGATCGTGAGGGTGGAACCCTTATAAGGGGGTAAATGCCCTTAGAAAAGTGGTCGGAAGGAGCTTGCTTTTTTGCCTTTTCCATCATGAATGAAATATAAATGTTTGCTCTTTGTAAGTCACCTGCTTCATGGACCTGTGTTGTGGCAGCCAGAGCTAACACACAACCGTTTCAGTTGCCCATTTGTTGGCTAAGTATATAGATAAAGGTGCAAGCCAGTGTTTGGGTACATAAATAAGAAGATGATTGCATGAAGGTGGTGACATTTGATGCAATGGGTCTCAAAGTAAAGGTGAGTAATCAGTGGATTGCTGAAAAATATATACCAGGTAGTGCAAACAACATCACGCTGTTTGGATTCTGATGCCAAGGAAATCCTTATATCTCCATTATTCTTGTGTGTAAATTCCACCATGTCTGTACACAAAACCTGGAAATACCAGACTCATACAGGGTGACTGTCTAATCACTCCTGTTCCTTTCCGTCTCAGTCACATCACCCTGTGGGCGCCAACACCAAGGATGTCAGAAGGCAAGTAGGGAAGAAAGACCTCAGCCTTTCCCTGGACTCACTCTGATTAAAACCAAAATTGCTTTAAGACCCAGAATCAAATAAGGAACTTCAAATACTTGCCTGCTTCTACTGATGCCCTAACTCTGAGAAAATCAGAGCTGGGTGGGTTGTGATCCTTTCCTAATATTTTCAGAAATCATGTCTATCTGTCATATTGAATGCTTCACTTGTTTATTTTCCCAACTTTTCATTTGGCCATTAGTCATGCCCTTTCCCTTTTCTTCTTCAAGGAACATTACGGAAGACAGGATCGCATGAAGTAGGGTGGAAGTGGGTGCCTACTAACCAGTTCCAACACGTGCGTGCCCAGGACAAAGCCTGGAGTCAACAAATTTTAGGAAAAGAGTTAGGACCTAGTCATGCAGTTTTCCCTGAATAAGTGAGAGTGGAAAGATGTTTTGTTTAATTATTCCTGTAACAAAGTTATTTAAATTGCTTTATTGATAGTAACATGCTGTGGGCATTAATGAGCTTTTATCATGTTAGCTAATTGTAAGAGGTGTATCAGATGGTTTAACAAGGTAAATTTTAAATTTCAATTAATAATTATCATTTATATGTGGTTATTAAAATATAATTTTATGCATATTGCATAAAAGCTGATTTTTTTCAGTTTGGGAATTTTATTAGGCACTTGAAATTAATATTCACTAGATGTGAATATCAAAACAACATTTGCAATTATCACTTGACCTTTCTTATTTATATTAGCCACTAGTTTACAGATGTGCAGAATCATCATTTCTAGAGTTATAAAAATGTAATTTTTTACCTTGCTAGTTATATTAATATAAACACATGAGTACATTTAAGGGTACATTGGTTCTGCTTAGTGATAGCTCAATAGAGTTTTCTAGAAACAAAATTAAAACTTATTATAAAGTCCCAGTGTTTTATCATATTTTATGTGCACTGAGCCAATTGGTAGATCTCGTGGTATATATTTGGAATTAGCATTAATTACTTAAAATCATTATATCTATTTTTGTAATTGATTACATATCATTTTATAAAATATCAGATTTTTATAAATTGGTTGTTTTAGAAGATATTTTTATAAACTGATTTTTAAAAAGAGAATGCAGAATGTTCAAAGGGAACATAACCTTCTTGGTTCCACTGTCTGTGTGAAAACGCAGACTGAGTGGCAAGCTGGCTCCCACTGAGAAGAGACTCAAGCGCCGCGCAGGCTCCATGATGTGCCGTTTGTGACCTGTGCAGCAAAATTGCACGGTATCGCAAGAAGTCACTTGAAAGCTGGAAAATTTGAATATAGGGTCTAAAATTCCAGAGAAATATAAAAATATCATTGATTGGACACTATCAGTATTCCATGAGACTCAGAAAATTTACTAAATTTTGAAATATATCTATAGTCATATTTTTGAAGAATAATATAAAATTATAAATTTTCTGTAAAGATTTAAAATCCTAAACTGAGCTAACCCATGGGAATCTTCCTGCTATTATGCTTATGTTTTTCATGTTACAGTTCTCTCTCCCATAGCATGAATTAGTAAGGTGAAGTCAATGCCATATGTCTTAAATGCTAAAGTTCTCTGCTACAGAAGTTTTAAAGTAGCCAAAAATAACTGTCCTCTCTCATTTTTTTCCTTTAAGAGAACAAAAATTGATCTAAGAATTGGATAATATAGTTTAAGGGAATGCCACCACCCAAGATTCTTGAGAAACTGGGCTTAGTGTGATTATTAGAGTACAGATTTAAAAGATAGGCGGTTTTTAATTTTTTTTTTTTTATTTTAAGACTTGAATCTGTTTGGATGTGACTTTTGGCTTTTTAAGAAGTTTTGTCAGCATCTCTTGTACTTGGAGCCTGAAAGCAAATGGCACAGAAGATCAATGATCAGGCAGTCCTGAAGCAAGGGAGCTTGACGTGGCAACATGGCGGGTCTACAGGACGACGGACGGCAGGACACTTCCGAGGATCAGCAGACGAAGCTTGTCACCTCAGGAAGCATCAGTGGGAAAGATGGCAGATAATATACGGAACCACAGCTTCGGAGGGTGCCATAGCTTCAGGCATGCGTTGGTGTTCTGGGCATCACTGTAAGAGGGATGGTTTAGTTTGTGTAAGAGAGGCAACCATCCATCCGAGAGCCAGCACCGTAACATGTGGCATGTCTTGGAGCCGACGTGACCAATGCACTCTGAAGAGCGTGTGCTGCTATGTGGCAATAGCCACCACGTGTGCTGCCAGAATGGACATTTTGGAAAGCACACAGTGTAGGACAGGTTCTCTGAGATGGAAGCTTCTGGTTGGTGGACAGTGGACACTTAATCTCACTGCCCCAGATGTGATAAGAATAACTTGCTTCCTAGAGAATTAAAATTGTGCTTTATTATCTTAGCTCTTGCTGATCTGTGCTGAAGAACAGTTACACTTAGGAAAAGGAACTGCAGAGGTGGGAAGACAAAGGTCAAACTAACCAAGTTCTATACATTTCACTACAGCAAATGACCTTAAGAGAAAAGGTTGAACAACCACACTATGGATATACTGACAAAATAAAGTTTTGCTTCCACACAATGCTAAAGAAAATGTTTACAATTTCAGTAGTGCAGGGCATCAAATAATGGGCCTCCTCAATACATTTTTATGACCATCAGTGACCTTAGAAATGCAATATTACACAACTACAATCCCTTGGGGGACCAGAAGTGTGATGAGGGAAAAAAAATATCTTGAGCTTCATAACATACGCTTTGGTCTTTCACACTACTTGGAAACTCCACAAAAAATCAGAATCATCCTTTTATGCAGCATTTTTAAGCACATGCTGTATACAAGAACTGACTAAGAATTGATAGAGATAGAAAACATCTAATTCCTAACATGGAATCTAGTGAGGCAGCGTCTGGAGGCAACTCCAAGTTCTGAGAAGAAAGTCGCACACATTACAGTAAGTACAAGGAGGGGCTTTACAAATAACATGCTCAAGATCCAGAGAAGAAGAAGGTCTGTAGGTGCTGGGAAAGAGCAACGTGAACAGTCTGTCTGCAGGAGAAGTTGTGAGAATCAGCTCTTGAAGATAACCCAAAAGAGTGGACCAGTTGCAAGGAAGTGTGAAGAAATTGTTAAAGAGTATTCCTGGAAGAGAGACCAGCTCATTAGAAACTGTTAACATGAGAGGCGAGATGAGTTTAAATACTTCTTTACAAATATTTTGGTATCAGAATCACCTTACACTTAATTACAAGTTGCTGAGAACTCCAAGAAATTTCTGGTTTAAGTGTTATATTTGCTAATATTAATTATATGAGAAGTTAGAACAAAAATTAAAGCTATACATATTAATATATTTTAAATAATAATTATTTTCTGCTAAGGTAAACAACATAATTTATGAAAAATTAGTATATTTTTAAAAGAAAATGCTGTTAGAGGAGTGGCATTGTCTCCCCACTCAAATCTGAGAATATCTGGAATAATGGAAGACAAACGGGTTTCCACTTGCTTCTACATTCAAACCATTAAATACATAGTTTTGGTGAAATAGATAAAGAAAATTTGGTCTCAGATATATAACTGAAGAAGGTATTTTTGTAGCTCTTTGGATAATTATTAATATTATCAAAACTGGGCTTAGTGTATTTTTGTAGCTCTTTGGATGATTTTTTTTTTGTATTTTTGTAGCTCTTTGGATAATTAATATAATATAATAAAATAATATAATATAATTATAATAATATATAATATAATAATATAATAATATAATTATAATAATATAATATATAATATAATATGGGTATTTTTGTAGCTCTTTGGATAATTATTAATAGTTTTATATTACTCACAAAGGCAACAAATGACAGCTTCACAAAATTTAATTGCAATATTGTTCTATGTTATATTGGTCTATCTTGAACTTTGGATAGAGCCTTTCCTCATGAATAATTATAACCATTTGGAAAATATGGGTTTTTTAAAGTGTGCAGATCTTTAAAATATTGGCACATTTTATTATATATATTTTTTAAAAATATTTTTTGAATATCTGTGCAGATCTTATCAGAAAAATCTGAAATATTGAAAAATAGTAGTTATGTGAGTTGATACTTATTTTCCAAAATTCTAAATTTCACTTGAAAACTAAAGTTTTATCATTGGCAATAAATACAACTAGGTATTTTCTTTTAACAGAGGGCTTGAAGCTAAAGTTCTGGAAAGTGGAAGTAAGATACCAAATCTGAATGCCTGTTATAAGTCTATGGGATAAAATTTTAAGTAAAATAATACTTCACAAAAAAGCAGCTCATTCAGTTTGCATCGCAAACAGTTTGATAAGTGCTTTCTCTTAAGACACCTTAAGCAATGCCCATGTCTACTTCTCAAATTGCTTAGCATTATTAAAAAAATGGAATGTCAAGATATAGTACATCAGTATACTTTACTTTCTTTGCCTGCATACTTGGGACAGTTATTGCAATTTTTCCTCATGGAGAACCTATTGAGTTCAGTTTGGTGTCAGCCTTGAGTTTTGCTTTTAAAGGTCAGTGCAGCTGCTTCGGAGGGCAAATGACAACACAGGAAAAAAGTCAGGAAGCTGTTAGTATTACAAAAAGCCTAAATCCAAAGGCTGCTTGTATAGTAGGCAGAATTTCTATGAATAGCACCCATGTGAACATGGCCAGAGATCACTTTCATCAGATTGTTATGCTTACTTCAAGAAAAGGCAATTATCTGAGTGCTTCTAATTTAATCACAGGTACTTTCAAACCAGACTTTTCTCTGACAGTTAACAGAGAAGATCTGAACCCAGAAGCTCAGGAACAAGAAGGATGGACAGATGGATGCTGGTATGATAGTGGAGAAGCAAGGTGTATAGGCAACAATTAAAAGATGCTAGAAATGATTTAAAGCTGAGTGAAACAGAGGAGCACCAGTCAGCAAGGGAAAGGAAATTGATTCCTATCACTGTCTGAACCTGACTTTGGCCCAAAGGATGGAGCCTGTAAAAAGCTTCCCCCTACAGTCTTCAGGGAGGAAAAGCCACCTGCCAGCACCTTGCTTGTGACCTGGTAAGGCCTTGAGAAGAGAGCCCTGTCATACCTTTCTGGACTCCTGGGCCATAGAAAGTGTGAGATGGACCAGTGTGTTGTTTTAAATTGGTAAGTTTGTGGCACTGTGATTTATTTTGCATGAATTGAAAATGTAGAAATAGAAATGAATATGCTAAGCAAGCATAAACATCAAAATGACACCCAGGATTTGGAGGCAAATTTATTTTACCTCAATGGACACTGATCGTGATCATTCCCAAAATAGTAGGCCCTGATCTCTGGTGGTCCAGGGCTTACATGGGGTAAGGAAGCAGGAAGTACAGAGCAGAATGGCTTGCCCATTGGGGATTGGTTCTTACTATGCATCCCAGTGATCAGTTATGCATCACAGTGGTCAGCCTTCTCCAAGAAACAAAAGTAACTGCAACTGGAACTATGACCTGAGCAACTAACAAACTGAAGTATGCACCATAAAAGGGGCTTTGGGAATCTTGAGGAATGAGAGCTGTGCTATAAGAATTGCTGGTTTAAGTATCTGCTATGTTTGGAAAAATTCATGTTCTGAAGACTAGGTCTCAGATTAGTAAGTATTAAGAGGCAGCAGATAGAGATGAGGGTAAGGAGCTCAGGTCACTGCTAGTATTTCATTGAAGGGTGCATGTGGGAGCTTTGCTTTTCCTCACTTTCTCTTTCTGCTTTCTGGCCACCACCAGCTGAACACTCCCTCCCCCCCGCCCCCCATGAGCTTCCTCAGTAACACCCTGTTCCATCAGACGCTCAGCAAAAACCTCGGGCCAAGCGGCCCACTATCAAAGCTGTTGAAACCGTGAACCAAACATTTCTTCTTCTGAATTTTCCCACTTCCTTCCTTCCTTCCTTCCTTCCTTCCTTCCTTCCTTCCTTCCTTCCTTCCTTCCTTCCTTCCTCCCTTCCATTTTATTTTAAAGAAAGAAAAAGGAATTAAAATGATACAAAATTTCTACAAGATGATGGAAAATTAACAGTGGTTGTTGTATTGCACATTGTTATCTTCAAAGCAGTTAATCACCTCTCCAGATAGAGGCATACAAAACTGATTGAACATCATAAGCACTAACTGCTCCTTCCAATGAACTAAGTTAGTAGTACAATGATCTAAGCTATCTTGTCTGTATACACGTATCTTTTTTCCCCTTCCTTTTCTCCTTTCCCCATCCCAGTTGTTCTTCCTTTTGAGCAGTTTCTCTGCCTTTCACAAAATCTGTTTCACCTTTTGTGTCTTATTTATTCTTTCAGTTTCTTACACTAGGGAGACAATATGATGTTTACACATGCAGGTGTGATTTATTTCACTTATGCATATGGCCTCAAGTTTATCTATCTTTATAGCTGAGTAGCACTCCAGTATAGCTGAATAGCAGAATCACTTAGAAGAAGTGAAGGCATAGAACTCACTCAGAACCTATTTTACTAGGACAATTAGTATTTTTATGTCTTATATTTTGACACCACAAACACATTTCGTGTGCTGAATTTAGGATATTATTGACTGATTGAAGGAAGTCTTAGCATTTTCAAAACACACACTGGTCACACGTGGCTAAATTAGTGCTATTAGTTGTGTTTTATGTGATCTGTACACCATAGAACACATAATCTTTTAAATTAGGTGGCAACATCTAAATTTTAACATAAATTCCAATGTCAAAACATTATGAGTGTTTTCATTATAAATTAGTGATAAATGTTTGAGGTGGGAGGTATGTTTAACCTGATTACACCATGCATGCATGTACTGAAAACATTTGGTACCCAAATATTAGGGACAATTTTTGTGTTTTTGTGTATAAGTTAAAAACTAAATGTCTGGGCTGGGTATATGGTTCAGAGGCACAAGCACCTGCCTGGCAAATGCAAGGACCTGAGTTTGATTCTTGGCACCAAAAATAAATAAATAAATTTCAAAATGGAAAAATACATAAATTATTGTCAAGTGTATGGAAGTAGCGTACACCACTCCACAACATGCCACAGCTCTTTTGGAAAACGCAGGTACTGGCATCCTACCAGGACCATAAACAACCAACAGTAATGAATTAAAGGGACAGAGTTTAAAATAAAAGACAAAGAGCCAAGGATACAGTTCAGCGGCCCACCACCTGCCTGGCAGCTTAGGGTCTGAAGTTCGTTTCCTAGTACGAAAAGTAAAATAAAATAAGACCATCTATTTAAAAAGGAGTGAAAAATAGCGGAAATAGATGGTTACTCAAAGAGGGCAGGGAGCGTTAGAAAGGGAGTACCCATGTGCTTTTGCCCTCAACTGCTCCGTACTTAGAACCAGCGCTTTCCCCCACTCCCTATGCAGCACCCTCCGACTGACTCCCTGGCTGTTCTCGGTCCTCCCCTGAGCACCCCTGTCTGCACTCTTTCTGGGCATTTGATTTCTCCCTGCCCTGCTGTGATGAGCCAGTGTGGCCTCATAGAAGGCTGCGGAGAATTAGAAATTGAGTAAGAGCCATGTGTATGTGGCATAGTGCTACAGTGATGCTAAGGTGAGATAGCACATGCAGGTGTATGTGTATAGTTGTGTATTTTCATATCAGTGCATGTCCTCAGTGGCTGTCCAGCATCTCTTTGGTATTTTACTGGGGTTTGGGAGAAGGGCTGGTTTCCCTGGTCTGTTACGTTTTGGGCTTCCTCCTTGCTTCGTCAACTCTCTCTGCTAAGTTCTTAAGGTAGTGGTGTTACCCTCAGCCTCTCTTGGTCTAGTTTCTCTCTCCTTTGTCTTTCAAATTGCTCTAATTGCAGAGTCTACCTGTAGAGAAAGAAACTGCTTTTAGTAAGATTTCTTATTAATTTTTAATAAAGGTTATATTTCCTTGTCTAGAAGCTACCTTTCTGTACATTCTGACTTTTTAAAAAAATCATAATGCTTAAGCTTTTCATTAACTTATGATAGATAAATGGAAAGACCACAGTTCATACCTTTTCTGTTCAATGACTATCCTTCAGTGAGCACACCCATGAAGCACAATCAAGTTTCCTATAGCTTTTGCTCAGAGTACTTTTTATTTGTACATGTTTGTAGAACACAGGGGTTACATTCCTTGTGGGGAGAGGATACATGCATGTAACACACCTCAGTTCCTTATTCACCCCTTCCTTCCCCTACTCCCCCTAGCTCTTGATGTCCTTCTCATTCAAAAAGTATCTCTCTCCCACTTCTTATTTATGTAATAATGAGCTCAATATTACAGCCATCCTTAAATGCTTCCCTTTGGAAATATTTCTTTATATACTTGAGGCCATGTTTACCATTACACCCATGAAACTGAAGAAAATGTACTCATTTTTCTTATAATTGTTGGTATTTTTTCTCCCAATAGCATTTATATCACCCTGAGGAACAAGTTGTTCTGGTACATATGGGAAATTTGGTAAAGATACAATACTTTGGAATTGGTAAACTTTTCCGATAATTTTTATTTTTCCACAAATGCTTTCAGTTCCATAATTAAAATGTTTAATTCTAGTAAACAAAGAAAATAATTCAAACTAATTGAAAATTAAATCTCTTGGTGTTGGACTGCTGGAATGCAGAATGCTGCAGGGAGAAAGTGCCCATGTCCTGCTTTTCCCACTCCAGGTGAGGACTCCGGTTCTCACTCTGCTACACCAGAAAGACGAGAAACAAAGGGGTCAAAGGACAGGAAACTAATTTTGTCCTGAGAACTCCCTGGACTTGGTCATTATTTGAAAGAGCCTATATGTAGGCGCAACACCGGATCAAGGAACTCTGTTCGCTCATTTCTGAATTTGGCAGGAACATTCTCATGGCTACGAAGCCCTACCTTCAGCATCCTTCACCCCGCAAGTCGGTGCCCCCACCGTTCCCTTACACTTGCGGCTCAGGCGTCCTTTGAAGTCGTCTCTCTTTCCCAAACACCTTACCTGGGCAAGAGTGGAGGTGATCTGAGTTCTCACCACCTTGGTCAGGTCTGGTGAGTATATCTGCTGCCCCATTACACACTCACACAGGCAGGAATCACACTCCGTGCACACTGCAGATTTCTCCAGAGGTTTGTTAGCCACCTCTATGGTGAATTTGTACAGGATGAGACCCTTGCTGAGGAAGTCAGCTGGGGATCAGAGAGGTTGTTTCCTTTAAAAAATACTCTTTCTAATCTGTCCTACCTATACTTACTTACACATCCTCAATGCGGTGAGGTGTTAAGAATTTATACCACTGATTTTGGCACCCTTTTGCAAGTTCAGTTTGGTTAGTCCAATAGCTTCTTTCAGAAGGAGTAAATAGGAAGTGTCTGATGGACAGTTCACTTTCACCAGAGCTGAGTAACAAAAATTGTCATAACACATTTTATTAAAAAGACTGTGGGAAACTTTTTACAACGTAGTTGTCAAAGTAAATTTATTTATTGTCTATCCTCTTCAGCTTAGTTTTACCCATAGATTATATATGTGTATCTTCTATGTCATTAGCACTTTAATTAGCTGTTAGAAGAGAGAGACATGGTCTGGTTTAAAGTGCACAGGGTAGGTCAACAGATCTTCCTTTCCAACACTACATGGTGTTTAAATCACCACTGCTCACTACACTTTAAGCCACCATGCATCTTTCAGACAGCTACACTATGCAGCCTGTGTCTTTCAGGATATGTTCACAATTATGCATCATGAATGTTTTTTGGAAGACTTCATACAAATCTGAAAATGTTAAGTAATTTTTAAAAACAGCTAATTCAAAAGAAAACAAAAGAAACACACCAAAATGTCTAGTAAAAGAAAACTTATTTTTTAAATTGAGATTTTCTTTGCATGAGTTGCTGATTGTGGTGTTTATAATAGAAAAGCTAAGTTCACAGATCATTAGGAAATTATCAGTGTGAATAAAACATAAATTACAAACTGGAAAGAATATTTATAACATGACAAGAAAATGATTAATGCTTTTAGTTTTCAAAAATCCTCAAGAAATTAGCAAGAAAAAGACAATGATTCCATGAAAAGTGGCAAAAGACATAAACAAGTTATTTATAAATTACTATGATAAAATCTAACTTAATAATCTAAGAAATGGAAATATAAACAAAATGAGAAGGTCATTTTTCATTTTTTAAAACTGGCATTTAGTAAACAGTAAGACATGGTGTTGGCAAAGATTCAAGGTTGTTATCATGCAGGGTTGACAAAAGAGGAAAATAGTTAAAGATCTCAATTTAGCAAAGTATCTGAAAATACTTAGAACACACATACATTCTTATCCATCAATTTCATATCTAGAAATTTTAATCAAGGTTATAACAAGGTCATGTACCTAAATTCTGTACAAGAGTAGAAAGTGCTGTGTCAAATTGTGAAAACACAATTAAATGAGAAATAGTGAATGAGTATTTGAATAAAGTCCTTCCTTATTATGGTATATCTTCTATCTTAGTCCATTTTCTCTTACTGCAACAAAATACCTGATGCTGAGTGATTTTAAAGGAAAAGAGTTTTTTTAGTCCACAGAGCACAATGTTTGAGAACGCAGGATTGGGTTCTGTCCCTTTCTGGTGAGGACCTGTTGTCAGACGCCATCACACCAGCAGAATCACCTGCAGAATTGATCATATGTTAGAACAGGAGCACAGAAGGGCGCATGGGGCCAGGCTTGCTCTATTATACCTACTGCCCATGGAACTTCACACCTCAAGGCCAGGCTTAATCTTTTCTGAGGCTCATTACCCAGTGATCTAGGTACCTTGCTTGAAGGAGTCCCACCACTTTCCAGCATCACTACACTAGTGGCAAGGTTCCAGTACACTAAACATTAAACCCAATGCACAGCCAGGCCCTGTGTGAAGTGCTGCAACTTCTCTCCACTAAACACATAATTATTTCCTTATTTGTGCTTATTTTACTTTTTGTGTAAAAGTCTCTTCTAGGCACTAAGGACAAAAGAATGAATAAGACAACTGAAATCCCTAATCTCACAGGAGCTACCTTCTAGTGAGTGTAGGATAATTTCAGACAATTAGTAGTTTGATAGAAGTAAAGCAAGTTAATGAAATAGAGTAACATAAATTATGAAATATTATAAGCAGCATGATTTCATTTTAAGCAATAATTACATATATGAAGCTAATACACACATGAAGGATATTTTCATTTTGTTTCTTATATTTTTTAAAAAGCATATGTATATTGCTTTGTTTATGAGGTACATCTTTTAAAATTCAGTTAGGGTAGCAGGAATTATTTTCTCCTCCTCCTTAATTATGTCATTTATTTTGTAATTAATTATTATAGTTTTATGTATAAGTTTTTATAAACTAAACTTAGGTTTTATATTCTAAAAGGATTTATATAATGACTGAATGAGGTGCACCTCTATTTTTT
This sequence comes from Dinomys branickii, assembly GCA_004027595.1. NCBI lineage: Eukaryota > Metazoa > Chordata > Mammalia > Rodentia > Dinomyidae > Dinomys > Dinomys branickii. The sequence continues at coordinate 108,184 of PVLD010004064.1, forward strand.
CCAATTTAGGAAATGTATTTGGTAGCATGTATTTCCTACAGAAAAATTTATCACCCCATGTAAATAATCATACAATTCATAAATGAGTTTACATGTATGTACACCACTGTTTTGTGCAACTTTTCTTTTTCCTTTCTTTTATTATTGGGTTCCTCCTACCTTCCTCTTTGACAGCTTCCGGTGACCCATATGAACGAAGAACATGCTCATCTGTGCCTCTCCTCATACCTGTGGTTCCATGATGATTCAGGGCACAGATGAAGCAGGAGTACAAGGAGCCCTTGGCTGGCTGGGATCAAGAGGTGGGGTGGAAATGCCTCTTCTCTTTTTAGATGGGTACTTTAGGGACCCCCTGTGTCATTCCCAGAGGTCCCAGCAGGGGTGTGCTGCTGTAGTTTGGGGTGGAATGTCCCTCATGGGCCGTGTGCTTAGAGTTTTGTTCTCAGCTTGGCATTGCTGAAAGGTTGGCAGAAACTTAAGAGGTAAGTGCAGTGGGAAGTCTTCTGGTCACTGCAGTGGGACCAGAAAGGGTACAAGGACATTCTGGGCCTTAGGGGTCAGGGCCTTACTCTGTTTCAGTCTCTTCTGACCCCAGCCCCATCCCAGCCACCATGAGGTGAGCCAGTTTGCTTCACCACACACTCCTCTCATGCAATAGCAACAAGGGAGTATGGCCTGCAACCTTTGAAACTCCGATTATCTCAAGTGTTTCATCACAGCCACGGAAAGCTAAGGAACATATGCGTGAACATTGCCAACAGTGGACAGGCACTTCCGTCACCTCAGCAGAGAGTGGGTCCCTTCTCTTTCGGATTCTCATTCTACTTTGAGCAGCAACTCCCACAGAAACAGGATCCAACCAAATGTGAGCCACAGGCTTTCACTAATAAAATGCCAGCTTCAATGTCCATTTGTTTCTGTGTTTTTGTTGCAGTTTGTTTATGAAAAAGGACTATGCTACACAGAATAATTTTGAATCATAATTCTTTCCATTATCTTTCATGGAAATCTCTCCAAGCAGGTATTCTACAGAAATAAATTTCTCTCTCTCTCTCTGTCTTTCTCTGCGTATATATGTAGATATACAAAGATATGTAAATTTTTATGTCTAAATATATGTGTATAATAAACAAATAAATTTAAAAATGCATTTTTTTTACCTCCAATAAATCTATAGGAAACCTCCTTATGTCCTACTGCTTTGATTTCTGAAGGCTAAATTGAAGAGTGATATTTTTGTTAAAAATATGGACATATTTTTCTTCACAATTTTGTTAGATGTTGCCAAATAATTTTCTTTTAAAATGGCAGCATCATTTCCATTCTTATCAGAATGTTTGAAATTTTTCTTACCACACATACTCACAAGGAATTGGTTTTATATCTGATATATCTATAAACTGATAGAAGTAAAGTTGTATATTATTGTTACTTTTATCTACATTTGTTTGGCTGCTAGTGAACATGGCCTTTTCACATTTCATGTCTTCAGAATTTCACTTCTTTTTTTTTTTTTTTTTTTTTTTTTTTTTTTTTTTTTTTTTTTTTTTTTTTTTTTTTTTTTTTTTTTTTTTGGCGGTACTGGGGATCGAACTCAGGACCCTGCGCTTGCTAGGCAAGCACTTATTCCACTGAGCTATATCCCCAGCCCAGAATTTCACTTCTGTTAAACATTTGGTCCTAGTTTCTTTGCATTCTTTTTCCCTTCTCGCAATTTTTTATGGCAGTTTCACAACTAATAACTCATTGCCATCTGCGTAATAATGTTCTTCCAGCTCACAATTTTGTCTCTTGGCATTGTCTTGCTAACTTGCTGTATGAAGTTTTAAGTTTTCTATAACCGAATATGCTAATTTTTCTTTTATACATGTCTAGGTTTTAAGCCCTAGACAAAAAGAGAAGCTTTCACCCTTAATTTTAGTCTGCTATGTTTTCTGCAACCATTGACAGCTTTAATTTCTCTTTTAACATTTAGTATCTTTCATCCATATAATACGTAAGATAAAGGTGAACATAGATGGTCTGTATTTGTCTTCTAAATGGGCATGGAAATGTGGCAACACCATTCATTAGATAATCCACTGTTTTTTTTGTTGAATTATGCAAATGCCTTTGTTTCTGTAACGACATCCACTTCTGTTGGATGAATGTATTTCTCGAACTGCATGTATCATGATGTTTGGCTAGCTTACTCTGAGTTACAAATACCTGAGTGTGTCACTGTTTCAAACCAGCAAATATTTGTTGCTTATTCTGTGTGTTTGATGTACCTATTCTGATCTGCATGGTGAAATAGATTTGTTCACATACAACCTTTGTTATCTTTTAAAAATTAATATATATTTGTAATAATAATTGAATGTATTCCTTGTGGAGTATTGATACACAGTCATATTGGGTCTTGATCCTTTATTTCCTCCTTTTTCTTCTCCTTCTAATCCCCTATCCCCAGATCTCTTCCCAACTTCACAAAGTCTATCTCTCTCTTTCCTATAATTTTTCTTTTATTTTGCTCTTTAAATTTTATATATTTTGGGTTTCTCATATAAGAGAAACATGCAATATTTTTCCTTTTGCATTTAATGTATTTCACTTAGCATTACAGATTCAAGGTATTTATTTTCTTACCAATGGCATAAGTATGTCTTTCTTTATACACAAGTGGCACTCCATTTGTGTATGTGTGTGTATATATATACACATATCACATTTTCTTTATTTCATCTGTTGATGAACATATATGTTCTATGGTCTAGCTATTATGAGTTGTGCTACTGTAATAATGAGTATGATGTATTACCATATTATGATATATCACCATAATATGATATCTTTAAATCTTCTGGGATGATACCCAAAAGAGATATAACTGGGTCAGAAAACTCTTTAGTCTTTGAGAGAAATGTTGATAATTATTTCCAAATGGTTTACATTCCAATCAACAATGGAGAATTCTTTTTCTCCACAATCTCAACAGCATTTATTGTGTTTTAGTTCTTGATTATACTCATTCTTTTTAGAGTAAGAAGGAATCTCAGTGTTGTTTTGACTTGCATTTCTCTAATGGCCAAAGATGCTGAACACTTTTTCATGTACTTGTTGGCCATTGGACAGTTCTTCTTTTGAGGTGTATCTATTTCAACTGGCCATTTTTATTTCAGTCTTTTCTTGGAGGCTTTAATATTTTTGGATTTTCATATATATTAGATATTAGTCCTTGGTATGAAGGGTAGTTTGCTAAATGTTTTCCCCATCCTGTATGTTGTTGTCTTGATTACTTTTCTCTTATTGGTGAAACAGTATACCAAACACCCAAATTAAAAAGGGAAATGTTTATTTAGCTCACAATTTGTGGAGGTTTCAGTCCATAATCAGTTGGCTCCAAGGCAGGGTGGCATGGTGAGGGGCAACAGTTCAAAGTAGCAGAGACAGCAAAAGCAAAAGATAAATATGTGTGTTACATGTGGTGAAAAATAGTGACATACAGGTGCACGAAACTCAGCAAACCCCAGGCAGGATAAATAAAAAAGAGCTTACTTAAGTGCATCATAGCCAACTATTGAAGCTAGAAAAGAAGGAGGAGGAGGAAGAGGAGGAGGAGGAAGACAAGATTATGCAAACAAGAGAAAATAGAGAATATGGCATAAGTAGGAGAAAATATAAAGTCATTCTTGAATACTTTTAAGAAAAAATAAAAAAAATGCTGTTGCAGTATGTTCAAATGGTTAAAAACAAAGCTAAAAACACTCTCAACTATGGATTGTCTCTACATCTAAACTATCCCTGAAAAAAGAAGTGGAAAGCACATTTTCTGGCATTAGGTAAACATAGTTTGAGAGATTTGCCTCCAGCAGACTTGCTATAAAACGTACTAAAATAGTTCATTAATATGACCCAATATGCTAAATCAGATCTACAAGAAAGAATGAAGAGCATTTGGAATGGCAAACAGTGGAACAAATATAAAAACATATACCCAGGCACACCCTCTCCAGAGTCTCTCTCTCTCTCATACAGAGAGGGTTAATTGCAGCACCAGAGCATAGTTGCACAGTTGCCCTGACTTGTTAAGTGAAACATGAGCACAGCCCTGCGGTCTAGGGAGGTAACTGGATGTCCCAATGGTAGCACACTTTTTGATAACAGGAAAGGGGGATTTGGGATGCTTTGTGTAAAAGATTGATGATTTGCATTAATTCAGGTAAGAAACCCAGAAGATTCTGCTATGTGTGCTGGACATATGGCAAGTGTATCCTCAACTGATGAGCTGGTTTTGATGGCTGATTTGTCTCACCAAGTTCATATGTTGAAGTCCATCTCCAGTATCTCAAAATGTGACCAAAGAAAGAATGGAAATATATTAAGAAGGTACAACAACTATAAATAATGATGTATTTAATGAGAGAGCTTTAAAATCCATAAAACTAGGGCAGAATCTAGGGCAATAGAATTAAATCACATCTTTGAAGATGATTAATGTCTCTCACTTTGTCACACAAAGGACACACAGGGAACGTAGTTCTTGATATAGTGACCCACAGTGCACTCTCACCACTGTGCCTTTACTGGCTTTTCCAGACTCACCCCTCCAAGTTACTGAGTGCTATCTTCTCAGTGGTAGGGTGAGAAGAAGTGATGTACATAAGATCTCACCAGCCCTCTCAATGGTTCTCCTGGTTTCAGCATAGGTTCCTGTCTCTTCCATTAGGTCCTTCTCCCATGCACTTTCTGTGAGGAATATTCTTATTGAGTTATTTTGTACCCTGAAAGATATTTACTTTTCTTTGAGATTGCTGTATGACATATAGTCAAAACATATGATGAATGTTTCAACTAAAGAAATGATCTCACTGGCACCAATCACCCCTCACATCTCTCTCCCTCCATTCAGACACTTATCCCGTTGTTCTTGCCATGTGCTTAAGCAGTTCCAGGCTTCTCTTTCCAGCTTTAGGTTGTGCTGTTGTGGCTGCCTCCATGTCCTGAGTCCCCTCAAAACATTTCCCTTTTGTGGTCATGTTGAACTTGGGAAAGAGCCAGAAGTGAAACTGTACCATGTCATACTAACAAGGTGCATGAAGACAGCTATACTACTTTTATTTGACAGAAGTTGTGATTAAAACTTTAAATCAACTCTGGTTATCAAGTCAGAGATGAGTTGTCAATTTTTTCACAATAGAACCTCATTTAGTCTCAAAGTGATCGGGCTGCTCTTTGACACATCTGCTGAATTTTGTAGTTAAATTGCTTTTTTTAACTCCCTGGACCTATGTGTGTGTGTTTGTGTGTGTAGATTATACTTCAAATCTTCAGATTCCTTATACTGTCTCTCAATTTTCTGGTGAGTCAGAATCCTATACTTCCTGCTTGCTCCATGTCTGGAGCTGCGTAGCTCCACGACTTGCCTGGGTGCTGTGCTTTTTATTTTCTCATCTTGCAGGGGCGGAACATGACTCAGCTTCTCCCCGATCTCTGTTACTATGTGCTGAGGGGATGTCAGCTCCCAGCTGAGGATTTGAGGAACTGTTTTGCCCTCCATCCCAGTTTGTCAGTGATGGCGAACCTTTCAGAGCCTTAAATGGTAACAAATAACTGGTCACAGCAAGTATACCATAGGTTTGCCACCACTGGTCTAAGTTCTGGAAGCCTGAACCACCTGCAGCAGCACGGGTTGGTAATGTACTCAGAAGCACAGCTGCAGTTTGTTCAGACAAAAGTGCTTTGACAATTCTGATATGATACTGGTTACACAGCTAAAACCTTTATTGTGAACTTCATGAAAATCATAAATAACACTGAAAAAAAAACCCAGTAAATTTTTTAGTTTTATGGTTGATAAAAAAATATATAAATAATATGAAAACATTTGCTCACATTTACTACAAATATCTTTACAGACTTCCATTGTTAATTATATTATTCAAGTTAAAAGAGACAAATATCTGTGTTGTCTTCCAGGTTAGATGTTGAAATGACCTGAGGCCATTTAACCATCATAATAAATTCCAGTCAAATTTCCCATCCAGAATATAACCAAAGGTAAAGCCTTAAAGAAGAACTTATTTTTCCTTTTATTCAAATTTTAATTTGTGTCACTGGCAGCTGAAACCTCCTCTAAAAATAACACAAAAAGAAAAAGAGGCCACAATGTTGCTCTTTCTTGTATAAAAATTTCCAAGGAAATGCCAAGATTACATGAATGTGGAAAGAATTATAGCAGATGTAATACATGTCCATTGAAATAAATGGTACTGATCTCTGTTTATGGTAAACCAAAAGCCCACAGATTGTTGACATTCTCTCTATTGGCTTTTTTTTTCAAAATCTGTTCTAGAAGATAGCAATTTGTTATGACAACCTGTTCTATTCATCAAGACCAGAAAGAGTCAGACATTTGTCAATATGCATTCTGAGCAGGGTACTCTTAGTGCAGGCGGCATACTGTGGATGAAAATTAGTCTACAAAGTCGGCTGCTTGATTTTGATTGTACACTAAGTACAAGACAACATTTGCACCTATTTTACAGAAATTACAAAGTGCAAGAAGAAATTTTGCTTTTTTACCTTATGCATGTTTATGCATTTCCTTGAATACATTAGGTGTGAGGTTTCACTTTGGGAAGCATGAAACATAAATGGCAATAAAATGCGTGCACACAAATTGAAACAATCTTACTCTAATTATAATGAGTTGCTGAATTTTTCTAGATGTAATTTATATTATTCAACATACTCTACATGATTCTTTAACATAAAACAATCTGGAAATTAACCACAGAATTGCTATATTCGCTAACAAAGTTTGGTGTGTGTCTGTGTGAGTCCCTGCAGCAGTTGCCCAGTGTAATTGGATCTGCTGGCTGCTTCAGCCTAAACTTATTACTAGAGCTCTCTGTATCCTGAGTGTTTCTATCGCTGGGAAGAGCCAGCTAGAGATGTGAGCAGGCACTGTCAAACAGGCGTGGTCCCCTTTCAAGTGAGTAAGCTCCTCTGACATCTCTGGGGCCATTATGAATCCTGAAATTCTCTTCAGTGGGATGTGCATGCAGACACATCCTACATAGCTGGTGTGGAGGAATGCTGGGTTTGCATAACTAGGGGCTGTCACTTTCTTCTCTCTTCTTCTGTTTTTCATATTCACCAGGAACCATGCTGCATACCCCTTGGCACCATAATAAAATGATGCTTAACTGTTACTTAGGTTTTGCTAATAGCCTGGGCTATGCCACATTGTGGCTGCATTACCTATCTTAGTCTTTAAGTAAATCTACCTGGCCAGCATAAGGTCACCTCAGTAACACACACAATAACATTTTCATGCTTTTAAAAAATGCACACCCCTAGGATTCAACTCCAGTGTTTCTTTCCTTTAATTTTAAAGCTTAGATCCTGTGCTACTCTCACATTGTAATTTGTGCCATTTTCCAATCCTTGGCTGTATGAATTCTGTTACATCAAAAACCAGCTTAATACAGTGCTTATGAAGTGATATTTAGAAATAAGGATTGAGAAACAGAAGATTAGAAACTGATCTGTCACCCGTGTTCTGTCATGGGAGCCCTCGGTGTGAGTGGGAAAAAGGAAAAAGAGGTAGAAATCTGTTTAAACATATCATTATGAAAACTTGATAGTGAAGTTAAAATCTTATCTACAGAACGCTTTCAGAAGGTCCCATCTGCCCTACATAAATTTCTTACAGTAAACCACCTTGAAACCCATGATCTTATGGGCATGCCCACTAGAAGTATCAGTAAGAATATGTATTCATGAGGACATATTTTATGATAAAATTTCTCCTTTTGCATAATGATATCTTCTGTAGTGTCATTTAGCAATCTCCTATGTTAAGTGCGGATCTGGGACCATTCTGGTGGAGTGGGAGGGACCACAAGTGTTCTTAGACTTTGCTTCACTGAATCTGAAATGTGTCTCTGCTCTCTGGCTTTTACATTTGATATGGCTTAATATCTCTAGTTATTGTAAGACTGATTTAATTATCTGATGCTTTTTTATTTTAATGCATAATCAACTTTATTGTCTCTTTGATACTATTAACACTTAGAATATTGTAGTAATTCCCTGCTTTGGAACCATCTGATGATGAAAAACAAGACATTTGGATTCAGAGACAAGGTGGACCAAGAATCCTGGGGCCACCTCTTGGGTAAAGTCTGTTGATTATGGAGGAGCCTGGTGAGGTGGGCAGACTGAAAGGTTAAAGAAGAGGAGTCAACTATTTTGAGTCAGGAAGTTTGTTTAGGTTCTAGATCAAAGCAATAGGACTTTGAAAACACTGTATTTTCTGACTAAGTGAACATATAAAACCCAACTCAGAGTTCAAGTTTCTGATGCTTGAAACATCCCCCATGGTTTTGACAATGTTCTGGTCCTTTCTGGACAGAAAAGATTTGAATTAGGTGAGTAATATTGATTTAACTCATGTGATTAACAAAACTGATCAAAGGAATGCTAATGAACAGGAAGAGCCCCGTTTCACACCTAGGGAAAGGGAAGCTTGCCCAGGCCCTTTTATGTCCCCTGGGCTGATGCTGGATGATTGCTCCTAAGCACACAGGGTGGCCGATGGTGACAGATCTGCCTCTAGGCTGTCAGGACCTGTCATTTACCACCCATAAAGACTACTCCTGGGTGTTAATACTGTATTATACACTGTACACATCTTTTTGGAGTTTCGATCCTTTCAATTGTTCTGTTTTATTTACATATATATATATATATTTTTTTTTGAGAAGAGTTTCACTATGCAGTGCAAGCTGACTTTGAACTTGTTTATGTAGCCCAGGCTGGCCTCAAATTCACAAAAATCCTCCTGCCTCAGCTTCCCAAGTGCTGGCTTTACAGGTCTGTGGCACCAGTCCTGGTGTTCAATTGCTTGGATACAGAAGAATGCAAGACTTTTAGGGTTCTTAGCAAGATACGATAAGGTCTATTTGCCAATCCTCGTGAATAAAAAAGATCATTACTTTAAAATGACATGCCTGCTTTCCTCACCTTGTAAGAAAGGGCACTATTTCTTTTTCTTTTCCATCTGGAAGACTATTTAGAAAAACATAGACATGAATTTAATTCTCAGCTTCTCTTACCATTACTGATGCCTTTAAAGGAGCAGGCTATACTTAGGCAAGCAATTCTCCTATTGCTCAAAATGACTGTAAAATACTAGCTTACATACAAATTAATTTTTCATTGACAGCTTAATTCAGGCTTTGAATGTCATAAGTACTCCTTGTGGATTCCAATAAGGGTACCGAGAAAATTTCCTTTAGTTGAATAACATATACACCATATTTTCTATCAAATGGTGTTCTGTGGGAGAATGATATTCTGAAGTTATGTCAAAAATAATTTTTCCATGATCAGATGGTTTTGGGATGCTGTAATGTTTATGAAGTTATTGTTTAGTTAGAGATGTGACACATAATTACCACCTGAAAGTGTTTAGGAGTGTTTGGGGAAATAAATTTTTTCAGTTTTAATGTATTATTTCCCATACTTTTTGTCTTTGGACTACTTTGTGATACATCCAGACCCAGTACTTTAAAAAAAAACTTTTAAGAGGCAATATAATAAGTATTTTAGGTTTTGCTGGCAAACAAATAAATAACCAGACAACACATTTCAGGCTATTGTGTATGTGGTTATATATTAAATTTAATTGTTTGAAAGTGCATAAAAATACCTTTACTCATTGGCTATTTAAAAAAGCCCCATAGGTAAAAGTTTGCCAACATCTGATGTATAGAATGTCCTCTGGCATATTGCAGTAGAGTTTCTGGACCTTACATGAAGGGATATTTATAAAACACACCTTCAGTCATGAAGCTTAGAATTTAATTAAACATTTTTTAAGCATTAGTAAAATTTTGCACACACAACTTATTTTAATTTTTATAATTGATTCTATTTATAGTTGGAAAATATATGCATTTTCTCTGTTTAAAAATGTTATTTTTGCAAGTTATAAAAAAGAATAAAAATAATGATGCATATCAAAGATAAGCACTTACAATTCATTGTTTTTCAAAGATTTTTACTCATATTTTAAATTGGTATAAGGGCTGGAGGTACAGCTCAGTGGGCTAAGTGCTTGCCGCTGAGCACTAGGGCCCTGAGTTCGATCCCCGGTCCCGGAAAAAAAAAAAAAAAAAAATTGGTATAGATTCTTTTGACATCACACAATCCATGTACTAGGAAGGAGTTCCAAGGTTTGAAATAGCTGAATAGTTAGGGGGCTGATGTAAGTTAGCTTAAGGTAGATCTGCAATAAAATAAATCTCTGCAATAAAATAAATCAGTGATCAATTTTTCATTTTGATTAATGTTTCACCAGTTCTTATCTTTTTATTAAATTTCTGTTAATCATATGCTATGTGAGCAAAAACGTTCATTGAGCAAACAGCAGTAACCAGGGTGAAATCTTTCTTAAATGCATTCTAAACTATTGGTTAAAATTTACCTGGTGCACTATCACACTTGAATTAAAATGTGCTACTATGTTTTAGCAAAAAATATCCCTGGTCAAGTAGGTGGACATCTAGTTAATATGCATGCTTTAATGATTAGTGACAAATTTTTGTTTATGTATACAACGATTTCTTCTTAACAAGCTAAAATTCAGTTCAACACACACACTGGAGTTCATTTTCTTAGCTGTTTTTTGCTAAGGTCTTTTGCATTTCAGTGCATTTTTCATTCTGTTAGATGAATTTTTCTTCCTCATAGTTTCTCACCAAATATTTCATAGTAAGATTTTGCACATTCAAAGTACTGTCTTCCGGAGGTTTTCACTGAGATGTTATTGTTTCCAAGGTCTATTTTATTTCTCAGATGCAAACTCTATGTGTACTGCAGCGATTCTTAATTATAGTCAAGTCTGTCTTTCTTGGCTTCTTGATGCAACAAGGTCAACTCGTGATTTTTATACCCATTGGTGTAAAAATGGGCTCTTTAAAAACTCCCTAAATAAATTTCCCTGAGTCTTCAAAAAATGGCACAGTGCCAAGGAAAGAGAGACCAAATACTGCCAAGACACGGAGACAGGCAAAGCTGCCAACAATACATTAAGCACAAATCACAAAGAAGTATGGTGTGCACTGCTCGGGTGTGCCAGCCTCCAACCTGACCCCAAATTTCTGTCAAATCCTAACGTTAGCAAAAGGAAAAGGCACACAGAACGGGTTGAAAAGCCCCTGTTCACCAAGGTACATTTCAGGAAAACGAAGTGAAGGTTAAGCAACTCTGATAGAAAATAGTTTGCAGGAAGAGTTCTAGCTAAAGGGAGGAAGGGCAGAGACAGAGAATATTATTCAGGGAAATGTATCTACGGTTAAAGTCTCCATTATTTTGTGCTGTCGCATTTCCTAGCATTGAGAGTTTATGTTCAACTCCTACGTTTGAGAGGATGGCGTCTAAGGAAACTTTAGTTTTTAGCTTTAAACAGCGCTGGAGTGGCTTTATCGAGTTGCAAAGCCCTCAGAGGTGAGTCGCCAGGTGCACTGCTGTGGTGGCCAAGGCCTCAGCTGGCCACTGCTTTCTGCTATGAGAAGGCTCCATTACCAGTGTGTTCGTCCCTGCTGGAGATTTTTCCAGCGTGCGCATTTAAACCAACACACAGCTTCCAGGCTCTCTAGCACGTTTTCAACTTTCTGGGAGAGTTCTCATTTAAAGGAAATAGATGTGCTTCTGTAACGAGAAGTTAGGGTTTCACATTCTTTGGTTATTTTGCCAGGGTGATTTTAACATCCTTTAAATTATTATTTTTAGTTGATCAATGTCCTTGAGTTGATATTTTGTGCACCATTCTGTATCTATCTTTATGTGAAGTCCTTGGATAGTTTATGCAAACAGTATTTACAAACAGAGGATCAAGCAGGAAGCTGCCAGAAGTCATGGAAAACATTTAGAATGAAGTAGCAGAGGACAAGAAACACGAGGGCTTGGGGACAATCATCTTTGCAACCCGCAGCCAAAAATTATTTGACATAGTCAGAGCATGGTTTGAATTTTAGCATTATGGGGACACACTGCAGTTCTACCATCTCCAAATTCATTTCTCTTCAGTCACCCATGTTCAAGGTCCTGTGACTTGACACCAGGACACCAAGGACTGGGAACATGATGGGAGAGGGGGTCCTAACCCTGCAGTTCAGTAGCCTCAGGCCTTCCCTCCCTGCACATCTCAGTGGACACCATTCTTGTTCTTGTTTTCATTTCTACCCAAGTCATCCATCTTTTCCATTAACTCCCATGTTGAATCAATCAGATCTGCTGATTCTGTGAAGTCATTGCATTTAAAATTTCTCAAATACTTGAATCTGATTTTTTCTTTTGAAAACATCGTAACAAACTGTTATACAATACTATTTTTTTTATTTTTAAGACAAAAGAAGCCAGAATAACACAGAAACAATACAGAAAATACAAAGTTATAGAGAACATAGTAGGGAATTAGCACTGGACACTGTATAACATAATGTTATCTTATTTGTTATAACAAATTCAATAAAGGAAATACCAAATTACAGAGGAGACAATAGAGAACCATCACTGGATGCTGTATTACATAGTTTGTCTTTGCATTTGTTAACACAAAAGCAATAAAGGAAATGCCAAATTACAGAGGGGTTACAATAGTAGGTGTTACCACTGGATGTTGTATTACAAGTTATCTTTGTCTTTATTACTGAGTTATATAGATGACGGCTCGTTCAATTAATCAATTTTCTCCATTTCACCTCCCTTGTCCTACCACCCTATTAGTGGTCTTCCCAATGGTAATAAATGCACTTTTGGTTTATTTACTCCATCATGCTCTTTGGGCAAAGACTTGGCTGCTTCTAAATATGCTGTATATTACGTCGGTTCACATAAATTGCTATGGCAAGAGGTGGAGATGCACCCTTTGGCAAGCCCGCACAGCCATCGAGTGTCCAGTTGGGTACGCCGGGTTATACACCAAACTGCCAGACTCTGTCAGTGCATCCACATCTACAGGCTCAGGCAAGTCTTCAGGGCCTTCCTGGGGGCCGGGCAAAGTGCCTGGCATGCCTCAGTGGCCAGGCAGAGCCCTTGGCATGCCCAGGGGACCAAGTAGAGCTACAGGTGTGGCTTGGAGCACCTGGCACAACCCGGGGGCTGGGCAGAGCTCCAGGGGCGGGGTGGAGGCCTGGCATGCCCTGGGGGCCAGATGGAGCATCTGGCAAGCCCTGGGGGCCAGGCAGAGCACTTGGTGTGCCCCAGGACCTGAGTGGAGCTCTGGGGTAGAGTGGAGCACCTGGCACACCTCAGGCATCTAGTGGAGCTCTGGGGGCTGGGTGAAGCCCCCCACATACCCTGGAGGCCAGGTGAAGTGCCTGGCGTGCCCCAGGGCTGGGGTGGAGCTCCTGGCACACTCCAGGGTCTGGGTAAAGTGCCTAGCATGCCCCGGGGTCTGGGTGGAGCTCTGGGGGTGGGGTGGAATGCCTGGCATGCCCCAGGGGCCAGGAGGAGTGCCAGACACACCCAAGGGGCACTCCCCCACCAATCCAAGTTGGCAGGGTCACCTCTGCAGACTCCCAGACTCTGTCCCAACACTGCTCTGCAGGAGGCCCAGTCTAGGTCCTCAGGGCTCTCATACAACCTGAAGGGAGACCCCTCCCCCCTCAGGCCTCTGAGCTCCCCACCACAATGCCTGGTATCCCCTCATAGGCCATTAGTGTCTTGGGAGACTATCCCCTCCCAGCTAGAGAGGCAGGTCTACACCCTAATTCCATGTCTTTGCCTCATCCCACCATTCAGTCTTGTTGGCCAGTGGGTACACTTATGATGCTGCACACAAGTGGCATGAGGTCTCCTCTGCCTGTGCTTACTGTGGTAGTCCATGGAATATACTGTTTAGTTATTAGTTCTCAGAAAGAATTGGAGTATTTTCTCGGTCTGCTGTGTAGAGTATGTTGTTATCTTTCAGGCTCCAGGACTGCTGCTTTTCATTTAGTTTGATGCTATGGGTTCATACATTTTTCATATATCCAAGCAGTGTGGAGTCTGTCTTGGTGCTCAAATTAATAGTTTAGGGTGAGTCCTGAAGCCCATTGACTCAGCCTTTTGTTGTCAGGATCACATGGTGCCTGCTAGGGTCACCAGGACTCACAGTGCACAGAGAGGGAGTTCAGGGTGGGAGCTGAATCCTGGTAACTCAGCTCATGCTTCCTGCTTGGTGTTGGAGTGAGAAGGGCATGGGGCCGTGTAGCCCACCTCTGCCTGTAGCTCACTCTTTCTGTTGTGCTCCAGTTCCCTTTTGTTTTTTGACTGGATCCCTGGGAATTACTGTGGTCCTGGGGTCACTTCCACTGCTTTCTGCTACTCTTTGCTAGTATTTGCTCACACAGTGTAGAGGTCTGAGGCCATGTCCTTGGGGCAGGCATAGAGCTAGGTGTGGTGGGCTGCTCACTGGTTGCCTTGACTCCGGCCTGCCTCAGGGCACTGATTAGAAAGATTTCAGCAGAGTGGGGATTCTGCTTCAATGGCCTTTGTAACCTCCCATCCTCACACTGGATTCGACCACTCCTGACCGCCACTGCTTCCTTTTTGGACTGCGCTTTCTCCTCTCCAATTTCGAACCAGCTTTCAGGACTACACTCTACCCTGGCCAATTGGGGATGCTTCCATGAGTAGGAGCCTCTGAGGCTGAAGCTGTGAGTGCCGGAATGAGGGAGCGGGCCGAGGGTGTGTATGGAGCGGTGGCTCCTTCCTTTTCCACCTCCTCTTCTTCTAACTGCACCATGGTGGCCCTCCAAGCCTGTTCTCCAGGGGAGGTCTTGTTTGCTCTTTCTGAGAGTTTCAATTTCCATTTCAGATCTTTCCTGGGTCCAGGGTACCAGGGCACCCATTTCTCTCCTTCTTGTCTTTCTCATGTTGCTGTATTTCTAGTATCTGGTTGTCAATCCTCCGGGCGGATCCTTCTCTGCTGCTTAACCAGTTGCCATCTTACTGAAAGTCCTCATACAATACTATTTACTGAAAACATATGTCGTATAAAAGTACTGTCTTCATTTATAGGGTTTCTTGAAAATTAATTATGGAATAAACCTCAAATAAACTTGAGCACTTAATTTATATGAAAGGAAATAAGTAATAAGCATAGAGATATTCCTCATCACAGAAATTATGGAGGATTGGTCACCTGAAAACAATGAGATGATTATCATGTTAACAGGTAAAACAGTTACTTGCGCAGAATACATAGTGTGGTAATATATACAGTAAGCCCACCCCTGCAGTGACTTTTCCAAAAATATTTTTCATGAAAATGGAACCACTATGTGCAAAGAAACCTACTTAAGTGATATTAAAATAGTGTTATTTTAAATGATGAAAAAAGGTCATCCACCCAATAATGACATATTTTACAGGTTAAGAAGCTGCCCATAAGTACAGCAGAGAACTATGACATGAGAATATATTCAATATGCACATATATGGAAAAGTTTTCCAAACTGTCAGCAGGAGGGTTTTAATATTGATGAAAGTAAAACAATTACTAAATTTCTTTTTACCTTAAACCTTTGACAAAGTCTAATGCATCACCCATATGCTACTTTTACTAATGAATTAGGTAGTATACCTGAAGTACTGAACTTGTTTAATTTTTAAATGAAATATACTTTATAATGATAATAATATTTAAGGAAAAGACTTGTTCAACTTTTTTAAACCAATTTAGTATTTTTCTTGGAAGTTTTTGGCAAAAGAATGGCATTATCTTCATGTAAGAATCTTTTAAACTATCAAGTACTACTTAATATTGGACCTCTTGCTCAGTAAAAATTATGCATGCAGTATTCAGAATCCTACAGCCTGTAGAACTATCGGCTTCTACTAGTCAGAAGGTATCAGAATACTCCCCAATTCACTAGGAGGACAAAAACTAAAAAAACTACCAGCTTATACATGTGGGCTTTAATCTGTCACTTTAAAAAATGCTGTGCACAACTTGAAAGTACGCAGGACCTGTGTCTTATTGGAGCACTCATATTTTTTATATTTTGTGTTGAACTACTTTTAGAATGAGTGGATCAGTAGAGTGAACTATACGTACATATTGGTAAACATTTTAGTAAATATTTGTGTTACTAAAAGTTTGAATGAATAGAAATAGACATCTGATATACAAGAAAATGGAAAGAATATATAAATAAAAATAATTCAAAACATGAATACACTGGTAATTACCAAGTAATAACATCTATTTTAAAGCTATATTTACATCATGTGTGCATATGAATTAGGTATAAAATAATAGTTTTAAAGTTCTATTTCATTAAATGAAATGATTGGAAAGTACTAATACAAAGTTTGTAATAGGAAAATAATTGCCCAAATGTTCATAGATCATGAACATGATCAATAGTTCACCAAATGAAGAAATCATGCATCTTGTGTATTTGGAGTCCAATATTTACACCCACAATTTGTGGGAACACTCTGTTAGCTTCATCCTTTATATTTAGGTTTTACAGTAAAATGAAGCTTAGATGTGTAGATTAAATGAAAACCTTATACTAAATGGGAGATTTGGTATGGAAAACTATTACATTGCAAATTTATGTATTATTATAGTTATTCTATGGGTACAAAAGACACTTAATAGATATTAGCTAAGAAAATGAATAAATATGTGCTAATTTTGATTTGCCCTCCTTTTCCTTTTTTGTTGGATACCTATTTATTCACACCAGTGCCTGTGGGCTCCAAGGAGCAAACACTGTGCAGAACGGGTCCTATTTCTTCATTCAGCCCTGGGGAGCTAAGACACTACATGAAAACATTTCCAATTTACACCTTCTTCAATTCCTCAAGATAGAGTAATGACTCTTCCTTACAAATTATGATTCAGAGTATAAACACTACTGATATCTCCCTCCAAAGTGACAAAAAAATCACTCAGTTTTGACAATGGCTTTCAAAAGTAATTTTAAATGTTTAAATGAAATGAACCCTGAACAAACTCTCCACACATTTGAGTTATATGTGAAGTAAGTAATGAAACTACTGATACTTTCATATTTAAGTTTTAGACAAAAATCTCAGTGAAAAATAAAGAACTCAGTACGTATCAAAAAAGCTATCAAGGAAGCTTCATTTTCTTTTTAAAAGTTTATAATATTTCCTCAAATTTACTGAAAGATAACATCAGAGGTGTAAGGTGAGTATAAATATTCAGAAAATGTTGCATAAAGAATATTCTGGATATTTCTCCTTCTTAATTTGATGAATGATGTAATGTGTAGTTTGCAGTTTGAAAGACTTTTCATCCAGAATATTGTGGGTTCGTAAATGGAACCAAATGTCTTTTATGTGCAATTGATTTGCTAATATTGGTGTAGCTGTTCATATAACATAATGAATAGATACATGCTAGTCTATTACACATTAAGTTGGTTGGGGACACTATTGCTTATTACGTGCGAGGTTTAGTTGGTTTTCTCCTAAAATACATATGAAATGTCTCTTAATCTGCTACACAAAGATTACTTAAAATCAGTGCTTCTAAATTGGTATTTGTTAGCATTTGTTTAGATAGTAGTTGCATACTGGGATTGGTGTGTGTAAAACACTTGTTTGTGCTTTACACAAGAGTTAATTCAAGGTAAGAAAGGTCATTTGTATAATTTTCAAGCATTATACACTTGTTAATGAAATGTTGAAGTAAGAATTCACTAATTTTAAAAATCAAATTCTGTAATAGGACACAGCAGTTAATGAGAATATTCTCACTGAAGAGTTATTTTTCTTGTTACTGTACATAAAAGAAGGGTCAGAGGATGAGTTTGAGTGAGTATTACAAATTTCAATCACTTCTGAAGGGGATAGGCACATCATAGATTTTGGTGAGATTTCTTTTAGATGGTTTGAGGAAACAATAATCAAAATCTCTATTTAAAAGTAGAAATTTGGGCATTGATTTTTGTGACTATACTTTAAATAGTCTAAAAAAATCAGGGTTAGGTTAAAAAATTAACAATGTATCTAAATTAGGGTTGGGTTAAAGACAAATTAAGAGTGCATGTAATAGTGTTATTCAGAATGCTAATATTCCTGTAGTAGCCTTTTTTTTTAGTACTGGAAATGAATTTCTTAACCTAGCACTTTCCAGGCAAGCATTGTGCCACTGAACTATATCCCCAATCCAGGGGCAGCATTTTTTGAGTTATTAAAAGATGAAGAAAAAGACACCATCTACTTCCCAGGGACAAAGCTGGTGACTTTTGATCCTGCCACCATTACAGTCTATGTCTCCGCCCTCTGTTCATCCAGTGCAGCCAGGAGATACTGGTTTAGAAGGCCCATGAACTGCTAACACTGGGCCCAGCCTGCACATGCCCTGTACCACCTGAGGTGTGAGATCAGGTGGTCCAAGAATTATGGATACCATGTTTCACATTCTGCATCTGGGCTTTGTGTATGCCCTGACCTCCTGGAGGTCACAAAACAGGCAGTTTGACATCACCACCAGTGCAGCCCATGCCTGGCTCCTGTGCCCCAAGCTGCCTGGAGACACTGAATCAGGTGGTCCATGCATTGCTGACCCTGTGGTTCATGTCTGGGCTCTGCCTGCTCCCCGAACTGTCTGACAACACAGGACCAAGTGATCAGTGATCAAACCACCAGCGCAGGCCTCTTCTGGGTCATACGCATGCCCTGAGCTTCCTCAGGACACTTAATCAGGTAGTCTGTGATCCACAGATATTGCAGTTTGCATCTGGGACCTGGGACATCTAGGTACACTCTGCCAACCACTGGAAGACCCCAGAGTGAGCAGTCCATGTCAGCGGGCCACTGAGGGACAAGTCTGACAACAAGGAAAACTAGGGATACTTGCAACTTTTGCTGAGCCACTAGGGAAAAGGGAGACTGTGCACTCTGCCTCCAACAGCAAAAATGACAAGACAAAGGACTAAAATACAATCTTAGAACTCCACCCCACCCAGAACAAGTCCAGGAGACATCAGCATAGGAGAACTTTATAAAAACACTCCTTAAATTGCTGAAATGATTGCAATGGAAGTAAAGAAACAACTCCATCAGGCCATAGGAGACATCATATCAGAAATAATCTCTCAGGTAAAAAATGAAATGACAGCAATAATGAAAGAATTGCTCAGCATGTCTAAGGAAGACACATATAAAAAATAGATAAGCATAGGAAACTGATGGAAACATGAAATGAAAAATATAGGAATGAACTAGAATGCATGAAATAGCTTCAAAGAGATATCCAGGAAATCAAAACTTCCACTGAAAGCTAGCAAAATCACTTGAATGAAGCTCAAGATAGGATTTCAGATCTTGAAGACAGCATGGTAGCTAAGGATCATAAAAGGGTCTCTTACAATTAGCAAGGAACCAGGAAAACTCAAAACAACAGCTGCAAGACAAGGCAAAGAGAAATAACGCAGGACTAATTGGAGTCAATGAAACAGCAGGAGGCAACACAAACAACATAGATAATATGTGCAGAAATAGTAGCAGAAAATTTCCCAAGCATGGGAATAGATTCTGATGTACAGTAAGTGAGGCATATGGAACTGCAACTAGTCATAACCAAAATAAAATTACACCTAGACATATAAATAATCAAGATCCCAGACACAGAGCAAAAGAACAGAATATTAAAAGCCACTAGAGAAAAGAAGCCAATCACCTATAAAGGAAAACCCATCAGAATCATAGAAGATTCCTCAACACAAATCATCCAGCCAAGAAGAGCTTAGAGTGACGTACTACAGGCCTGAGACAAAACAGCTTCCAACCTAGATTGATGTATCCTGCAAAACTATCCTTCAAATTTAATGCAGAAATGAAATATTTCCATGACAAAGAACAGCTGAAGAACTTCATGAGTGCCAAACCAACCTTACAAAGAGTACTAAAAGACATTCTAGACAGAGGAAAAATGACCACAATTTCAAGAACAACAATAGAAAGGAATATTCAAGCAAAGAAAGCAATTAAACAGAGAGAAAAAGTAAGAAACCAACAGCTAGTAAAAACCATGACAAAGATAAGCCAATACATATCAGTTATAGCCTTTAATGTAAATGGCCTCAATTCACCAGTCAAAAGAAACAGACTGGCAGTGGATTAAGAAACAAAATCCAACAATATGATTTATACAGGAACAGCCACAACTGCAAACACATTAAGCCACCTAATCTCTGAGAAAGGGGCCAAACAAGTGCAATGGGAGAAAGATAGTCTCTTCAATAAATGATCCAGAGAAACTGGCCTGCCACTTGCCAAAGACTGAAAATAGACCCAAGTCTTTCACCATGCACCAAACTCAAATCAAAATGGATCACATATCTCAAAACTGAAACAGAAACACTAAATCTATTGGAAGAGAAAATAGGTAGAAATCTTGAAGATATAGGGGTAGGCAGAGAGTTCATGAACAATAACCAAACTGCCCGTGAAATACTTCAAAGAATCAACAACTGGGATGTCATCTTACCAAAAAGGCTTTTCACTTCTAAAGAAATCACCAGCAGAGTAAAAAGACAACCCAAAAATTGGGAAAAAGTTTTAGCTGACTCTCCCTTGGACAAAATACTTCTATCTAGAGTATATAAAGAATTAGAAAACATCAGCCCTCCTAAATTCAAAGACCCAATCCAGAAATGGGGATCTGCAATGAACATACACTTCTCAGACAAAGAAATGCAAATAGCAAATAAATACACAAGAAAATGTTTAACATCATGAGTCATCTGAGAAATGCAAATTAAAACAACACTGAGATTTCATCTCACCCGGGTAAGAATGGCTAGCACTAAGAAATCAACAAATAACAAATGCTGGTGAGGGTGTGGAGAAATAGGAACTCTTCTCCACTGCTGGTGGGAATGCAGATTGGTGAAACCACTGTGGAAATCAGTTTGGAGATTCCTCAGCAAACTAGGTCTAGAGGTCCCATTCAATCTAGGTATTCCTTTTCTTGTATTTTCTCAGAAGCACTGAAAACATCATATCACAGTGATTATGTGCACCTATGTTTATAGCAGTGCAATTTGTAATAGCTAAATTGTGGAAGCAACCCAAATGTCCATCCACTGAGGAATGGATAAAAAAGTTGTGGAATTTTTATATAATGGGATATTACTCAGCTATAAAGAAAGATAAACTCAAGGTTTTTAATAGGTAAATGGTCAAAGCTGGATACCATAAGTGAAATAAATCAGACCCACATAAGTAAACAACATATTGTCTCACTAGCATAAGAACCTGAAAGAGTGAATACAATTAGGAGGTATGATAGACATTATGAAATGAAAGAAAAATGCTAAAGTAAAGATCAACTGGGGTGAGAGAAAACAGAAAAGAAAGAAGGGGAAAATTATGTTTATATGTATATACAGAACAGCTAACATAGTTGTACTACTGACTTCTATTGCTTTGTAGAAAGGAATAGTTAATGGTTTGATCAATCTTATGTGTCTATATTTGTTTTCCTGAGTAACCACTTTGAAGAAATCAATACATAATACAACAACCATTGTTAATTTCCTAAAAAATAAATAAATAAAGATGAAGATACAAAACAAAATGAGAGGGAGTGAATATCAAGTAGGAGAGAGTCCACAGTCAGTGTAAATTGATAGGCTTTCCTGTTCTAGCTCATTGTAATTATCTCATAGCAATATCTCACTCCACAGAAAACCAGTCTGGAATGATTGTGTCAAACACCATCTGGAATGTTAAGGGCAGCTTTACAAGGAGCCAAATTAAAGCTGCAGTTAATGACACACCGTGAGATGAGTTGAAATCATCTTTGCTCCCCTGGATCGCCTTGAGCCTCCATGGAAGTTGTTCAGGTCTTTTCTGTGTTTTTATCATTCTCAAGAAACCTGCAGGTCAGTTAACCCCTGTTAACCTGTGCTTTCCTGGCACAGGTTTCTCTGAAACTCTCTGAAGTAGGTCTGACTTGGGACCTTTCTAACATCAAGTAGTTTAAGATCTTCTGTTTTCATAAAAAGCATACCTCTATTTGATAACCCACATTTAAACAAGGGCTGGGAAGTAAATACAGGTAGAGACTTGCTGACAAGGCAAGAAGAGGTATGTTTTTGTTCTTGCTATATTGTACTGAGTATGACTGGGCTGGTAAATCACAGTGGCTTATCTGTGCTGAGCATTGAGAAACCAGTAAAACTTAATCTCCTATAAAAAGGAGAAAATATCACCAAACAATTACAATATGATCTAAAGTGTGACAGCTGAAGACATTTCTTTTCATCCCTTAGAATTTCATTCATATAGTATAATGTACCATCGCTTTATAATATTCTACAAATGTAAAAGATCCACTGGCCTTTGCCAAATGTTGCAATAAAACCCTAAAGTGTTAATTTTGGGTATCTATATTATAGTTCGCCCACTTGCTAGTCATTCAGTACATCAATGCATATTTTTTACATGTGTGTAGAAAACTAGTATCAATTTTAATGAACATTAATGTTTTTAGAAACACTTATAATTTATGTTCTCATTGATGGTCTATGTTTTAAGATATTTGTAAAAAAATTTTTCAGAACATATACTTTTATAAGCCCCAGAGATTGTTTTTATTTATTACAGTGTTATGTAATATCAATTAGACTAAACTATAGTGTCAAACACTGGCTCTCTTCCACGTGTTTTTTCTTCCATTTTTTCACTGATTCACATTTGCATATATATATACATATATATATGTATGTATATGTGTGTGTGTGTGTGTGTATGTGTGTGTGTGTGTGTGTGTGTGTATAAATATATGGGACAGTGTGATGTACGGAAGCACCTGAGATGTTGTTAAGCATAACCAGACATGGAGCCAATGTATAATTTTTTTTTTTTTTTTTTTTTAGTAGGGAATTAGAACTGGAAGTTGTATTACATAGTTATCTTCACATTAGTTAACACAAAAACATTAAAGGAAATACCAAATTATAGATAAGATAGTAGGGAATTTGCACTGGATGCTGTATAATATAAAGTTATCTTCATTTCTGCTAGTACAAAAACGACTGAGGAAATACAAAATTATAGAGAACATAGAAGGGAATTAGCTCTGGATGCTGTCCTA